>NEWO01000002.1:6216745-6255261 GCA_003013225.1 Phalaenopsis aphrodite | reverse complement strand
TTAAAAGCCTCCAAAAATCAACACTTAAAAGTGCCAAAATCGATGTATAAAAGCCTAAAAAATACAACTTAAACCTTAACGAATAAAGCTTCAAAATGACGAATAAGACTTCAAAATGCAATTTAAACTTTAACAAATAAAGCTTAAAAATGTGGCCCAAACATTATTAAAGAGAGCTTCAAGATGCAACCCAAACATATCACTAAGCAGGGCAAAAACAACAGCCCGAATCAGTGTCAAAAACATCTTAAAAAAACTACCAACAAAACACCTCTTAAACAGGGCAAAACTGCAACCCGAATCAACCCAAAAAAAAGTGTTTTTAAAAGCTCTAAACTGAAGCCAATTCAGCTCACAAAACATGTTTTTAAAATGCTCCAAAAGCTTTCAAACCTTCAAAAATAAAAATGACTCGGAGAGACTTCCATATTTTCCAAATAAAACATTTAAAGCTTAGTTTTGCAAAAATAAAACACTGGGACTTTCATAAGTTTCTAAATAAAACTCTTAAAGTTTCCAGAAGTAAAGTATTGCCACCTTCCAAATCTTCAGAAATTGAATATGAGAATTTTCAGATTTTGCAAATATAAAGCACCAAAGCCATAAATCTTTGCAAAGAGAATATGCAACATCTCAGATTTTCACATGAGTATAGCACCAAAACATTTATATACTTTCCAAGCTTTGCAAATGTAGCATGTAAACTTTCAAATTTTTGTAAAAGTGAGGCATCACAATTTTCCAAACTTGCCAAAATGTAAACTAGAATGTGACCTTAATCATGCTTTAAAATTATTCAACTAAGGAGCAAAAAGAGAGAAAATGAAAGCTCCTAAATGTTTCAAATTTTGCCACTAAAATGTTTTCAGATTTTGCAAATACGCCATCCGAATATTTTAGATTTTTACAAATAAAACACCCAAAGTTTCAAATATTCAAAACTTTCAAATATTCAAAATTTTCAAGCTTTTATATGGAAAACACTGGATTTACACTCATACAACTTGATTCTTATGTATTTATATGGCTAATGCTCACATGGACACCACCCAAGTCTTTAGCTTGCATCAAAAGTACTCTTATTTTGACATAGAATACACCTATCAAGTATAGGCAACGTAACGTATATATATATAATTGCAGCTCAGGTGTAAAATATGTAAATGCATAAGAATGATGCTGCATATATACAAATGGTCTAAACAAAATCCATCTCCACATTAACCAGAAAGCATGCTCAAAAGGGTGGACTAGAGCAAGAGATTAAAAGCTAAGTGAAGAGGTACATCAGAAAATACTTTCGGGGGGCAACACCAAGCTCCGCGGATTAGAAAGATTAACATCGCCATACAAGAAATCATCATAGCATAATTCCCCCAGCTACATTTTTATAGATTATGAACCACAAATGATAAAAACTGCTTAATGATCTTGACATTCAAGTGAGATTTGCAGTAAGATTCAAATATCAAAGATGTTTCAAACTTTTAATAGCATCAAACAGCTTTTTTTTTTTTTTTTTTTGATATGGAGAGTGTATGAACTACAAACGAATGCTTCTTGATGCCTTCTAAAATTTCAGTAAGCATTTCAGAAAAATCCTTGATCATTTCTTCAACTAAGAAAATGAATGCAGGTTTTCAATATCTTTGATGATTCCCGATACTTTTGGGTTTTCAGTTTTAACAAAAAAAAAAAAAAAGTTCAATAGCTTTAGATTTTAAAAGATGAAATATTATCTCCCACTAATCTGAAATATTCCTCTGAAGGAATAAACTGCCATATCACATAATAAATAATGCATCTTATAATATATTTTCTCTCCCTTATTTTTAGTCAAGAGAACCATTAAGACTAAATTAAGGACAGTCGGGCAAACAAACGAGCAAACCAACAAGAATGTAATACCTCAGTAGCTAAATATGCAATCACACGGGAATATCGAGCCAATCAAGCAAAAATACTGAGCAGTCTAGAAGGAATGCCCTGCAGTCAAGGAATAGTGTCGAGCAACTGAATAGGAAATTCACGCAAGCTAAGATTTTGGCAGCACCTCCACCCTCCTTTTGAATTTTCGGTCATCTCCACAGAACTCCCCAAGGTGGGGTTTTTATAGCAAAGATAGGAGAAAACTCACCTTCACCTACCAGTGGAGAGGTGGCCGAATCAGGTAAAGGGAGAAGAGAAATGCATTTAGGGAGGAGGAAATGTGGCCTAGGGCAGAGGAAGGTTCGGGCATGTGGCAGGCTCGTGATTAGCGAGACATTAGGTCGAGCGGCTCACGCAGAAGAGGAAGAGTCGAACGATGGGGCTTGTGCTCAGTCCAGAAGATTCACGAAAAGAGAGACGCGTGAGAGAAGAGCTCCACTCGGGCCATGACTGGGAAAGAAAAAAAAAATGGAGACGAGCCACAGGAACTAGGGCTCTGCTCAGGCGACTAGGGTTCATGTGCGACCAAAGAGGGGGAGAGAGGGTTCGGCCAAAGGAATTAAGGCTAGGCTGCGTGCGTGGTTTAGTGAAATCGGTTTAAAACAATGATTTTGTTATTTTTAGATTATTTTGTTATTGGTTTTATTATATTATATTATTTAAATATATTAATTTGCGCATAAATTATTTGTGCACAGATAGATGTCTTTTCCAGGTAACTTCGACGTTTCGGTAGCGCCGGCACGATCCTTTCTGCCATCCGAGGTCGTTTTGACAAATTTACTGATTTGTGTGCGATTTGCATATGTGCGAAATTATGACAATATGAGTGTACTCTCTAGCTAAAATTAACGCCCCGAATGCGCCGACGCAGTCCACTTCGTCATCGGGGGTTTTGGACAAGTTCACATTTTTCACCCTGTTTAAGTTCAATTTTAGTCTGACATTGCGCAGTTTAGTGGATTTTGTGTATTTTGTGTGTGTAAGTGTGTTGATAAAGCCATAAAAAGGTTTTCCTAGAGCTTGAGATCCTATTGGGAACTTCTCTTTGATTTACCACATGTTGGTCTTTAACCACTCGGCCAAAAAATGATGGTTTGAAAACACCCAGACGAGACATCGCAACAGAAATGAAAAGTGGTTTGAATTTTTAAACAAGGGCGGGTCCCAGCTCTAGTCCTCTAAAATAGTCGATAGAAAGCCTTAAAGCTAGATCCTATAATCTAAGAATATGAGAAATGACCTCAAAATGAGGTCAACAATACGCTTGACAAAAAGTCCTAAAGGTAAGACACCCAATATAGCAAAAGTTGAATCATATTGAGTTTGAACCCACTTGACTACATAGGCAATAGATGAAAAGCACAACTCAATTGTTATAAAAGACCTATAAAATCAACATGTCAAATAATCCACATACTAGCTCTCTCGTCAGTCTCTCACTCTCAAAATTTGTTCTCTAACCACTATTCAACTCAACGCAAAAGTTGATTTCAACAAAAATAAATCTTCATAAGAACTTAACGTATCCTCTTGACACCCACCCAAATAGATTTCATCAAATGGAAGAATTTAAGCCTCTAAAGAGAAAAAAACACAAGGAAATGATATATCCAACGAATAAATTCACCTTGCACTCATTGCATTGTTTTTACTTGTTCCATTCCTAAAGGAGAAAAGCCAGGCCCCTATAGTTAATGTAATGAAATGATTCAATGGGGTTGAAAGGGAATTCAAACTCCAATATTTTCATGAGTGAAAGAGTTTCAAATGATTTTGTGTAAAAGTGATTGCACAAACTTTATAACAAACCAAACACTAAAAGCAGTTGTCTTAACTAGTTATACATTGATAAATAAACATGCCCAATAGTTGCTTAAGGTTGACTAAATAATATAAGTTAATGCAAAGGTTAAACAACATTATATGTGCATCATTAACATTCCTACTCATCTAACTTTAATTAATAAGCCTAAATAGTTCTTCACTCATGAACCTTCAACATATACATTGTCATTTGATGGTGGTCTTGCAGAACTAAATTGTTTACATTTTAAGATATAGAGTTACCCTCTTTGATGTTTCAAACTAAATATGCTTGAATCATTCCATCAACAAACCTAATTTTTTTGTATAATGTGAATCATTTCATAAGCAAAAAAATGAGATTGATATGTAATAGGAACTAGGCAGCATAAAGTATCTGACTTAAAGCATTTCATTTGTCGTAAATTGAAATTATGATAACTCTCTTAAAGTGCGCAACTTACATAAGTCATTACAAGAAGCATATCTACCCAACAATCTGAAAGGTGGCATTGTGAAATGATTAATGATTTTTCCATGGTTAAACCTGTGGTCGATTAACTTGAGGGTGGGTGTGGAGTTAACTTCTCGCTGCAACACAAGCACAAATGAGCTCGTGCTGGATGAATAAATCACTTCATCTAGTTTATTAATGCATCAAACTTCCCAACGAAACCCCAAGTTATATAAATTGAAATATCAAATATTAAATAATTTTTGTTGCATTCCTTGCTCGCTTGCACTTGCTTCTGATTATGAACTTCTGCCTGAATGATAAATTGCAGTTTCTGGATTATGGAAATACTTGTCAACTTGAAGTGAACTATTAATTTGAGACAGAGACTTTAACAGGATGCATGCATTAACTTTTTCGTTAATTTATTTAAATAAAGGTTGTAGAACTGTGGATTTATATTGAAGCGATATGAGCATATCACCATGAATAATTTAGAAAGGCAATAAGGTTATAGCAATTGCTAAAAGTCTTAAAAGTATTTAGCTGGAGAGCAATTGTCTTATTTGATTTCAATCATAAGAACAAGAAAAATCACCAGACTAATATCTACCATTTTTGCAAACACCAGACAATAAAGAGCGGAAGCTCCCAAAAAAGCTAGAAATTGAAACCGAGGGAGAGGAAAGTAATCCTACGGGGGCACTCTTATTCTTTGCGGAGATCGATGCCAGCCTTCTTGGCTACAGCATCCAAGCCATTCTTCTCGATAGTCTTGAGGGCATTGGTGGAAAGCCGGAGCTTGAGGTAGCGCTTACCTGCCTCCCACCACACTCTCTTGTACTGTAAGTTTACAAACTGCAGCTTTTTTGTCTTGTGGTTGGAGAATGATACCTTGTTGGCCTTGTTCGCCTTCTTCCCTGTGAATGGACAAATCCTCTCTACAAGAAGGGAGAAAAAAAAAAAAACAAAACAAAACACACAATAATTAAATTACATGAGGCACACAAAACTCGACAAAAAAAAATGAAAATTTAGACGCGGGAGGGGTGGATTACTGGCGAAAATTGTCTGCACTGTAGTTCTTGGGTGAAGGGGAGGCGTTTGGGAGATGCTAAGCTTGAGGCCCGCGAATTGTGAAAGCCGGAACCCTAGCTGCGGCCTCTTCGTTGCCAACAGGTAGGAGCTCGAAAATATAAACTTAGTTTTGGAATTAATCTCCGGTCTCCCAAGAGACAGTGTGGACGTACACATGAGATTTGCTGCCATTTTCCCGCCCTCTTCCTGCTGCAGAATAGGATGCAGATGAGTGGAGGACGGGCCGTGGCTAGCGGAAGATAAGGAGCCGATTGGGGCTGCTTGGCCGCAAGCAGAGTTGCAAACGAAGCTTGAGCGAGCCCGAGTCAATTAAGTGTAAAAAATCATGCAGTCCTAAATTATTAGAGATAAGTGTAAGGTTTAAATCTTATTGTTTAAATTAAAATATTCATTTAAATATAATGTTGATGGAGCCTCTGGAACCACAGGAAGAGGCATAGGCATAGTTTTATGCAACACAGATTACAACCGATAAACAGACATTGGCCATTTACAATCCAAGGAATGGACCTCATCGGACCTTGGCCACAGGGAAAGGGACAACACAAATGCTTCTTAATCATGATAGTTTATATCTCCAAGTGGATCGAAGCCAAGCTTCTGGCTCGAATCATCATCGAGGTAATTTGGAACTTCATATGGAGCGAGATCATATGTAGAAATGGGTTAATTATGGTCATCATTAGTGTTAATGGAACCCAATGCACAGACAAGAGAATGAATCAGTTTTGTAGCGAATAGGGAATAAAGCTTAATTTTACTTGTGTTCATCATCATCCTCATAGTAACGACCAAGTAGAAGCCACAAACAAGCTCATCTTGACTCTACTTAGGAAAAACTAGAAGGAGCCAAGGGAAAC
Source organism: Phalaenopsis aphrodite (assembly GCA_003013225.1). Classification (NCBI taxonomy): domain Eukaryota; kingdom Viridiplantae; phylum Streptophyta; class Magnoliopsida; order Asparagales; family Orchidaceae; genus Phalaenopsis; species Phalaenopsis aphrodite. The sequence goes on along the minus strand of NEWO01000002.1, from coordinate 6,249,114 downwards.
TGGCTCGAGGAGCTACCACTAGTCTTGTGGGCTTTGCACACAATGCCTACAACGACCACTGGACATACACCTTTCGCCCATTCTCATGGGAGTGAAGTGGTCCTTCTAATGAAATACGATTTACATAGTCCCAGGATCCTCACTGCATCCAACTTTGAGGAATCCAAACTAGACAAGTAGAAGGAATCAAACGACAAAGGACTAAATAACTCTCTACTATGTCAATAAGAACTTCTAGACCAAGCCTCCTTACGATAAGAGGAGGTTAAGTAGAGAAAGACAAAATAATATGACATCAGGATCAGAGAGCAACAATTTAAACCTGGAGATTTGATCCTCATAAAGGCAGATCCAACGACTCGCTATCAGGCCTTTAGAAAATTTGAGCCTTTATGGACTGGTCCTTATATAATCAGGGAACAAGTGTCGGGAGCATATGTTTAATCACATATTCGGGCAGTGAGATCCTCAAGACTTGGAGGCAGAAACGAATTAAAAATCTTCTAACTCTAATATGATAAGTTGCGATATGAATACTTCGACAATCAAAGAAAATCGGGTGATCTTGAACTATATTCACTTAATTAAATACTACAATGGGAATATATCTTTCAAGAGAATGATAAACAAAATCGTTTGATCCTTAAGCATTGGGTTTGCCCAAAGTCGACAATAGAGATAGAGTGGGAACTACTTTTCTAAGGACGTTAGAGAACCTCAAACAACCTTGCTAAAAGTAGCTTAAAGCCAAACATGAGCGTAAGACTTGCAGGAGAGTCAAAAACTCCTCGAATTGAACGACAGTTCATGTGAGCATCCAAAGATTTATACTCTGGGCATTTTCCTGTATTTGCATATGACTAAACATATCGAGCATTGATTCTTGAAATGACTAGACACTCCCAACTTTCTAGGTAAATCATATTATAATGAGATTGTTCATGTTTGTATATACGATTCATATCAGACACTCCCTTGGGATTGCTGTATAAAGAAGGAAAAGTAACTTCAATGCCCGAGCGATAAAAAAACCTGTCGTATAATGGCATGTTCCCCGAGTAAATGCCTAATCCTAGGGAATAGACCCCCTCTCTACTCAAAAGATGCAGTGCACAGAGAGTGAGTCACCTCTAGGGTGAGTTTTGATGGGTTCCGCCTAAGGTCAATTACATGATCTGCTGAGTACCCCTCATGAAAGGCCTGATCCACCCAAGGCAACGACTTACCTTGAGAACACAAAAGGTTAACCCAGGAGTTGGTAAGACTTAGGCCGAAGGATTTAAAAAGAACTATATCCAAATATTTGCGCATAAGTTCAGCTCTAGTAGGTCGACCCTCTCCTCTGTTCAACAAGAATAGCTCATAGAGTGAGAATTGTCTCGAAAACTAGTCTTAGTGGATATCCCGTGATGAGAGCGACAAGATTTGCTTAATATGCCTCATGAAAGGCCAGACCCACTAGAAAGCGATGACCTGATGCCAAAATACGAGACAAAAACATCACTTGAGAAGACAAAAAATCAACTGGTTAAAATTAACTAAGACAACAAAAATGTCTATTCATAAATTACAAGTAAAAATTCAGTATGGTATTAAAATCAATATAGAACTTCCCAACAACAACATGGTATATGTATTCCTAATCGTCGAGACATCCCTCATTATTACCCCCAAATCTCTGCAATTTATATAAATCTCAATAGATGGATGCAAACAACCTTTATTTATCACCATCTATGAGATAAGCTTGGTATTCTGTTCAAGGCTGTTCTTCATCACTTCCACATATTCAGGTGTATTGGGAAGCTCTCCAAGAAATTTTTCTTTCGTCTTCTTATTTTTCAAAGATCATTCTTATTTGAGAATTCGAGATTTTAACATAAATTGATTCTCTTTCTCTTCCTCGAGGAGAATTGACTTCAAATTCATAGCTTCATTTAATTTATCAATCATTTTCTGAACCTCCTCATTCTCAGCTCTATACTTCGACGATTCTAAGGTAATGTTCTCATTCTCCTCCAATAGCTTCGCTCTATCCAAAGACAGCTTCTCGGATTTGGAAACTACTAGGAGCCTATCTTCAGAAAGTTTCTCAATCTTGGCCTCGAGTGATTTATTCTTGGCTTGTTCTGCTTTGAAATCTGTTTGCAAACCAATATATCTACGGACGATCTGTTGATGGGACTGACATATCATGACAGTAGCATATCAGACATTCACCATTCTCTCCATAACAAAAATTGTAATAGTCGGTGAGCAACTTACATTTGCTTCATCAACAAGGTGGAGCGAAGTAATGATCCCATCTTATATGAGATCTCAGAAAAATCTTCACCGGCCATCCAACACTTCGATAAATCTACTATGGCCTTTAAATTTTTTTCATTGATAAGGCATATTTCTCCCTTCATATCAAATTCTTGCCACTTTAACGCTTCAGATGAGGATCATGAGAGATTGGAGGTGGAAGCTGTTGCTATCGAATCTACTGTATGACGTTTCGACGAAGGTTCTTAAGAGGGAGGTCGAACAAAAGCTTATTCGCTCACCACTCATTTTCTCTTATCTCCTTGAGGGCAGGAACTTAAGGTTGGTATTCAAAGTTCCAGTCGAGGCTTCAACAGTGGCCTTCACACCTTTTTAAAGTAAACTTTATGTCAAGGGTGCATACACGGACCTAACCTTCTTATTCTCCTCGCCCTTACTTACGGTAACAACTGCTCCCATCCTCCAAACGACATGAGAGGGGGATTTCTTCTTTCCCTCCAGGATCTCCAAACGCTTCAACCTTTCTTCAGTCATCGCCACTAGAGGCCTCACATTTTCCCCTAGAATGAAAAAGAGCAAACCCATAAAGATCAAACAAAGAAAAAAATACAACGGTCCTATAAAAGGGTTTATCACAAAGTGCATTCACAAGAAACTTCAATATGGAAAAGGGCCTAGCATCCAATTTCCGTTCTGGTAGAGTTAGGAAGCTGAAACGTTCAACATCAGATAACTCGAAGTCAAGGAACATGGGAAACGAAGCCATAAAGTGTAGCTTATTGGGGACATTCCATTCTTCTTTCTTCTTTACAAAGAAGAAGTTCTCCTTCATCTCCAATCCCACAAAGGTTATTAACATGAATGAGAAGATCAATGACCCATCTCTGTATACCTTGGGGATGGTCATCGAGTGGAACAACTCAATCAACCGGGAAAGTTTTTGTCATCGAATGAACACAATGAATGTCATGATCAAGAAAATAGAGTTAGGGTGAATCTACACTAAAACTAATCCTTAGAAACGTAAAATCACTGGTTGAAATAGAAGCACATCTCGTCATTCACAGTAGAATTCAAGGCCTCTTCTTCTATGGCTTCCCAACAGTGATTGTTGGGTCAAAGAAAACACTGTGCAGGGATATTCTCAAACACCATAGTCTTAAGCTTAAAACCTTCATCAAAGTCATTCGACATGACCAATATCCCTCAACTTCATAGCTGCCATTGCAAAGACACAAAGCCTGACATAAATGAAGAGCTCACTCTTGGTAAAACATAAGAAGAAAGGGCAGAGTCCGAATTCAAAAGGGCGTAAAGAAAGGGACAACTCTCAACCATGACAATAAAGAGATCTTTATATTTATAAAAAAGAAGAAAAAAAGGAGAGGGAAAAGAAAGATACGTTTCCTCTACCTCTAGAAAATAAAAAAATCTATAAAAGACAAATGCCCTACAAACAAGTGTATAAAGGAAGCGAGCCTTCAAGAAAAACAATAATGATTACAAAACTTCTACCTATGGCAAACACTTAAGGAGACTCTTCCAAATTACCAAAAAAAATGTCTTTCCTATCCCCCTCTGGGAAGTGTTCCATCAGGTCAATAAGATGACCAAGCTTTCTCCATCAAGCAACGACCTCATTGTTAACATAGTAATCATTTCCTTAACCTCAATCAAATTGTTAGAAGGAAGGAAGTTAAAGATCTTCTCCTCCTCAGTTTTCATTCTTATGAAGCTCTTCTCCAAATCTCTGAATTGGGTTTAGAGACTCAACTTCTCTTTACAGCTTAAACGATCCCTTCTTCTCTTGATCTAATTGAGCCTGCAAGGCTTCAACATTGACAACAGTTTTGAAGCAATGCTTTAGGATTTTTTTTGCAGCGATTCTTTTGAAATTCTCGCGATCAGCTACATCGGTCATGGGATCCTTTTTCAAGCGCTCCCTATCAAGGAGGGCAATCCCGGTTGCCTGGTCTTATTGAGGTTATCAGCAGTTTCTTCCAATTTATCTTTGAGAATTTGGTTTGATCCCTCCAAAGTCACAAGATCCTCTCTTTCCCACGTCAGAACTCTATGAGAAGTTCCCACCGAATCAGCCCACTACCAAGTTGTGGCCAAAATTTTCATCTGAGGGAGGTGTTATCTCTTTTTATCAAAAAAATCTAAGTTTTTCTGCAAGCAACGAGAATGGATGACATGACCTAACCGATACACCAAATATAAATATTCTCCAACGAAGCTCCAATCGAGTCATATCAAGTAAGTATTTAATCCCTTCTTTATGCAACATCACTATCTTTCCATCCATCGATGGGGTCACCCAAGGGGTCTCCGATGAAAATTCACCTCTTGAATCCTTTCAAGATCTCTTGCAAAGATCTAAATCGCAAGAGCGTCCCCTGACGACTCTAATGAATTCCTCTTCCTTAGAACCGCATTTCCTCTATTCTTCAAATGTAAAGACCTATCTTGATTCATCCGTGAACCTTCTTTAAGTTCCCTTCAACGCCCCATTGTGAAAAAACTGACATATGTCTTCTGTCGCTACCACATTTGGATAATACGCCTCATGCAGTTCATCTATGATTCTGATCACCAAGGCAAGAGATTACCCACCAAAAACAGCTAACATTTCTCCTAATAATGTAGCATTATAATACATATCCATCTCTGCATTGCCCAAGGCGTTATAACTATTTCTCTCTTCAGGCGTCATCTTCAAGGCTTTAACAGTCTTTTTCGACGCCGGTAGAGTCCTGATTGGACTTTTCCACCCTTTTAAATCACGGGCAAAATATATGTGATTTATTTAGTCTGGAGTCATCCTACTACAAAGCACATTCATCTTCAGCAATGAAAAGAATGTTATCAACCCATTCTGAGTTCTTACATTCATCTTCAACAACGAAGAGAATGTCATCAACACATTTTAAGTTCTCACCTGGAACATATGACAAAATAGGTTGGTAGACCATAACAACCATTTTCCTCTCACATACATGATCGCCGCCGTCACACTGGCTATAAAATTGGGACTCACTACTATTAACAATAAATTTAGAAGGTCGCTAATTCCAGACACAAAGGGAATCACAAGCCAAAACAAAATTACTCAAGGAATACACAAATCTCATAATCGTACTTAGTTTGATGCGTCTCTCCTTTCCTTGCTTTCCTCAATACCATTGAATCATCAAAAACAGAGTGACACTACACCCATACCACATTCACATCAGTCTGTTGCAAAATAGAAGTTTCCTTCCTCTCTAGGTCGGACGCTATTGAATACCTCTCCTAAAGTAATAACAAGAAGAATAAAAGATAAAAAAATTATCGAGTACAACAAAGGGACTGACATGCCTCACTTCTATAGAGCAAGAAAAGAAAATGGACAAAGTTTTCAAAATAAAATTCAAGCTGAGACAAAAGAAAATGAAAATACAATCCCTCATACATAACTTATAGGAGTCAAGAATCACATAATCGATAACTTTATTTAACTTAAACGACGAGGTTACAGGTAGAAAGTATCAAGAGAACACTAAAAAAAAAAGAGAGAAAGACCATTATTGGTATGTCTTTTGTACTAATCACTCCAGTGTATAAGATGCCAGAGGACCATCTTGTCAGTTATTAGGAGATTATCTCCATCTCAGTTTTTAAGCCTTCAATGTCCTCCTCAAGCTGATGGTAAAGTTCAGATCCCATCTATATCGCATGGCGCATTTCAACCATCTCCCTCTCAAATATTGACCACTGTTGTTGGATAGTCTGAGTAGTTTCCCTATCAAGATCCGCTCTTTGCTCTTGATATTGTAGAGTGAAGAGCAATTCCTTATAGTTCATCTCGTTAACTCTAGCTTCCAGTTCAACAATATATATATTCGAGCTTCAACAGGCAAAGCATCCAGGGAAGGGACACAAACTTCAGAAATCTCTTGATCCACAGATTATGTGTGGACCAACCATCACAACAGGATCGGTTGAACTCTCCAAGGGTAAAACTGTGATCTCCCCCAAACAAAAAATCGGGCTTACTGTCCACACTTGTCACCTACTCTACCTGTATCAGGAGATCGACATTGTATGTTCCGTTCAACTCTATCCCTTCCATGTTTCGCCCTTTGGACGTCCATGTGAACCTACAATTTATAAATAAGATAAAAAAGAAGAAGAAAAGAAAACGCAAAAAGATCTACACAATGCTACCTCCTTTAGGAAAGCCCCTGCAACTTCACACATTGAATTACTTCGGTAGAGATGACGGTTTCAGGATCTTTTCCTTTGCCAACACTTTCGTTCTCAAATCCCGAAACCGAGCCTTCACCTGACTCGACAATAATATACATGCAAAACTCCACAAGTGAAAGAACACTTGTCGGATCGTTCAAATTTAACGAAGACTTTTGTGGGAGCAACTTCTCTTCCAACGTCTTCTTTCTCTTTCGAGATTATTCTTTCTGTAAACTAGACTCTGCTTTTTTCTTAGTTAACTGCTCATCTTTCCAACGCCAGATAAAGCTGCAACATCACCCATCGAATAGGGGACCTTCTTCCTACAAGGTGAAAGTGCTAGTTGCCCTTTCTACAGACCAATGATCTCTAGCTAGAAGACACATAATCAACTATCGACACATAATCAACTATCGACACATTTTCGCCCTTATATAAACATGAGGGAAGTTCAATCATTATAATGATCTATGGATAAATAAATGTAGTTTGGAAACCCCCTAACTACCTTTGTATTTGACACATGATAAAGAAATGATAAAGGTGAAAGAGGAACAACAACCTCAGAAAAAAATGCAAAAAATTGAACTCGCAACGAACTTTAACATATAAGATAAGTGGAGCGAAAATGATCTTTTTTAAATACCCAATTGTAAGCGTCCAAGGATAAGTAGGTTTCTAAGCCACTACGAGTTTACTCGAAGACTACTGCCTGCATAACAAAACATAATGAATGCTATCAGAAGAAAGATAGTCTTTGGATCGCTGATAGTGCAACTAATAAAGGAAAATAAAACCTAATCCATCGTAGGATAAGCAAAAAGGGCTAATGTGTATCGAAAAATCTGTTTTTGAAGCCCACTCTTATCTTCATCTCGAAAGTTTCAAGGGGCCAACATACTAGCAAGGACCATCTTTTCATTCACTCGTCCTTCTCGTGGAGCATTATAAGCATCCAATCAAAGGGCTGAGGGAATAAGGAAACTAAAGGTATATTCAAATACCGGGATAGAAACCCATGCCTTCTTACTTAAAGCATCAGACCGCCAACCACCCAAACAGATCAAACCAGTCTCTCTTCTTTTTTATTATTATTTACGAACAAATCTGCTCGTAAAAACGACCACTTCATCTTAAGTCGTCTGAAGTGCTCCGATCCAACTGAAAGTAGTGTCTGATTAATAATAGATACAATTGACAATTTTCGAGACAAAATACACCCATCACATCACCAGCATCGAGTTGCCCCCTGAGCAGAAGTCTTATCCTCATTAAATACCTTCTCCTATATCAAGGTGAGGAATCCCTTTTATTCCTCTTAAAAACCACCCTACGAGAAAGGGGCTCTCCAGGGAAAAAGTAAAGAAAACACTTTTTGTTTTTCCCTCCTTTCACAAGAGGATTTCAAGATCTTATATTGAATTGTGTGATATCATGAATAAATAGAATCCTACCTCCCAAAGAAGAATTCAACATAAATTTTTTTTTTATGAGTAAATGAAATAAATAACCGTACTAGCATCTAGCAACTTGTAATATCTCTCGAAATTTTTGCAATGTGAGGTTTATGGAATAGCAACTAGCCAGGTTATTAATTAATTATCATCAATGTCATTAGCAAATGGTATTAAGTGCCTGTGGCTGAACGATTTCGGTCCGAGGCATCCATGTCGTTTACGTCTCTCTCTCTCTCCACAGTCATGCGACGCGTGATTCAACCTTGGCACCCGTCTTTCCCCGCCACCACAGAAGTCAATAGATGACAAACTGCACTATCTCAACTGTACCCTTTTTAATCTGCCCTTCTGTTTGACCACGACTCTTCCCTTCTCATAACATAACAAATTAGAGTTGATTTGATAAAACTTTTTTTTTTTTTTTTGTTTAGAGATAAATTCAATAAAAAATACGAAAAAACTGGGAAACAACCGCACAAAAATTCCTCCTTTTCGGACATGGTCGCAATGTTATGAACTTATAAGCACACTGTCAATTGCCATGGAGTGCACAAATCAATTAGCTACAAAAAAAATGACTCCTTTTCTCCTCAACATGATCTTCACCATTCTCCTCTCCTCCCTCTTCCTGTTCCTCTTCGCCGCCTTCAAAAGTCTAATCAGCCGCCGCCATCGCTTACCTCTACCACCGGGCCCTAACGGCTGGCCGCTCCTCGGCTTTCTCCCTAAGCTCGGCCCAAACCCCCACCAAATCTTCCACCGCCTCTCCAAAACCTATGGCCCTCTTCTCCACCTCCGCTTCGGAGTCGTCGACGTCGTCGTCCCCTGCTCAGCCGCCGTAGCCGAAAGGCTCCTGCGCAACGACATGAAATTCATAAACCGTCCAAAGAACTCAGGCGCGGAGCACATAGCTTATAACTACCAGGACATCGGCTTTCTCCCCTACGGCCCCCAATGGCGCATGCAGAGAAAGCTATGTGCGCTTCATCTCTTCTCCGGCAAGGCCTTGGAGGACTTCCAAGATGGACGCCGTGAGGAATTCGCGAGACTGGTGCGGCGCCTCGCCGCACAGAGCGTCGAGGAGGCGGCGGCGGCGGTGGACATTCGCAGGGAGGTTGCGGCGTGCGTAGGCAATTCTCTGTCTTTGCTGCTGCTTGGGCGGAGAGCTTTCGACGAAGACCCGAAGGAGGGAGAAGAGCTTAGAAATATGGTGATGGAGCTCATGGCTCTCACCGGTTCCTTCTGCATATCTGACTTTGTGCCGGGACTCGCCTGGCTCGACCCACAGGCATGTTCTGTTCTACTCCGATCAATATAATCTGCGCACTCTTCTTGTTTATCCCAAACTGTGCCATTTATAATTCCTTACCGAGTATTGAAAATTTTCAAATGGTTGATTAAATCATTAAAGGGATTAATAGCAAGGATGAAGAAACTGAACCGCAAGTTCGACGAGTTTCTGAACATGTTCATCGCGGAGCACCGAGCAGCACTGGCAGAGGCGACGCCATTAATGAGCGCAGCCGAAGATGACGCGCAATCTCACCCTAAGGATTTGCTGACTCTGATGCTCCAACTTCAGGAAACAAACGAGGAGGATGAAGGCGGCGCTAAGCTGACAGACACTGACATCAAGGCATTATTGATGGTACATGCACCAACCCCCGGCGATCAATTTTGTCTTCGTCCCAAAACTTTTTACCATGTTATCAAAATTTAATTTTTGAAGTTCATCAAATCAAAAATGTTGGTTTTGCATAAATGCATGTAGGCCTTGTACGCAGCAGGAAGCGACAGCAACTCCTTACTGGCGGAATGGGCTTTGGCCGAGCTGATCCATAACCCAATCATTCTAAAACGAGCCCAAGCAGAGCTGGATTCTGTCGTCGGACGGGATCGTCTGGTATCAGAGTCAGACTTGCCGAAGCTACCTTTGCTGCAGGCCATCGTAAAGGAAACGCTCCGCCTCCACCCGCCGGCTCCCATTTCCCTCCCTCGCGTCGCCGTCGAGGATTGCGAATTCGATGGCTACCTTATTCCCAAGGGCACTACGCTGCTTCTCAACATATGGGCCATCGGACGTGACCCGACGGTCTGGCCTGACGACCCGCTGGACTTCCGGCCGGATCGATTCCTGCCGGGTGGCCTCCATGAGAGTGCAGATCCGAAGGGTAGTTATTTCGGGTTTCTGCCGTTTGGGACCGGGAGGAGGATGTGCGTGGGCATGAATCTGGGCCTGCGCATGCTCAGCCTCATGACCGCCACATTGGCGCATTCTTTTGACTGGCATCTACCGAATGGCCAGAAGCCCGAGGCTTTGGACATGGAGGAGAAGTCAAATGGGCTGTCTTTGCTCAGGGCTACCCCCCTCATGGCCCGGCCTGTGCCCAGGCTTAAGCTGTCGGCTTACGGTTGTAGATTTGGGGCGAATGTAGCTTCTTAAATAATCTGCTGATAAGTCAAGTGTGATGACTATTACAAATTTTCAGTTTTTTTGAAAAAGCCAATTCGCTGCCAGAAAACTGACACCACCTAGATATGTGCAGTGCGAAAATGCTATTTTCAGCGTTTTGAAAATGCATATTTTGTCAAAATACAATTTATCCAAACAGGTCTGGTGTGTTTTCAAAACGTCATCGCACCAAATAAACTGCCTGATATATATAGATTTTGGAATGTGTTTGTGAGCTGAATTTTAAATTTATAGTAATTAGTTTCATAAATCTCACTTCTTATACTTGTGACTTCTTATATTTGGTGAAGTACTTCTCATGGTGCGGATATAGTTCAAATTGGAACATGGCCCAGACTCCACTGCCAACAAAGCTACACATCAAAGTTAACTTCAGGAACATAAAATTCACAAACAAAATTTGGCAGGGATATCCTCTTTTTTTCCCCTTTATGAAAGAATAGCGGCTCCTAAACCAAAAGTAGGCATTACTAAACAATACATAATTATACAAAAAGCTAAATCATAACAAAATGCACAATGTCTGAACTTCACACCATTTATTTAAATTTGATCTGCTAAGAGAGGATCAAAATGGGCAATAACTAGGCATCAGTTCCTTCTACCAGCTGATGCTGGGATTCTTCCCATTACGCTTCTCACTCGATGAAGAACACGGGTAAATTCATAGAAATGATTCAGATCCATTCCTACCAAACTGTCCCTACTTGAACCTGAAGTAGGAAGAAAACCAGGATTACCACCGACAATAAGGTCGAAGCCACCAAATTCTTTGATTAGACCTTCGATCTGCCGAATAGTCAGTTTCTCAACACCAGCAATCTGTCTTAGCTCTCCAGATTGGCCAGTGTTGTTCCACCATTGCTTTAAGATCTTTCTGTTGCTCTCTGATGCTTCAATTGATACGACACATCTAAGACGGATGCCGAGCCTATACAAGGCAACTTCAGCACCACCAATCACACTACAAATGGAGAGCAACCTCAAACCATCGGGATAAATACTCTTCAAGACTGATAAGTGATAACCAATTGTATCGGTTTGAAACGAGTATTTTAGCGCATTGAGCCTACCAGGTAGCTCCAAGTCCCAGATATCCGTGTGATGCCTCGGGTAGCCTAAGATTTGTTCCAAATGCTCAGGTTCCATAGGGCATAGCTTGTTGGGACCAATCCAAATCAAATTCATGGCTTTGCAGTGGTGAAAGATATCCATCTGCTGTTCTTTGGAAATCATTCCTTGTGAAGACCCCATTACACTTCCAAGACGGTCACAAAGCTCAGAAACTCCTACGGTATCAGAATTTATGCAAGTTACATGCTTCCTTGTATCCCATGATGGCCACCATTTCTTTGTGTGTGGCAAGGCATCTTCAATTGTCATTGGCGACTTGGGATTTATATGGAACCTGCCTTCTGTGGGGAGATTGTGAAGATAGCCTTCCTTACGGATCAAGGCTGAAAAGAACTGGGTATTTACAAACTGAGGTTGGGTTCCATGAAGAAATTGTGAAAGTTTCCTCCAAGTGTCTTGGGAGACATCAGCAACATTTCCATAGAAGAAAAAGGGAGACTTAGAATCCATATTCTGATAGCGGCCGCTAAGATTGCGTGGCACATGATCAGGTAGCTCTTTCTTTACAGATGCTGCATCTGTTGTGCCATGGGGTTCAGGGTAATCGGTATTCCTTCCCCGCCCAGTTGATGGAAATTGAAATCGTTCCGCATCCTGGCATTGGCTCCATGAAGTTCCGGACCCATCTGCATGTACAAACTTGGGTTTTTTCTGGATTCTATTGTCCTCATAATCATCAAAGGTACTGTTTGAATGAGACGTGTTATTTAGCCTAGATTGAGGGACAAATGAATAATCTACTGGATTTTCTTCTTTTACAGAGCCAAGCTGCTCGAATTCTTTCAGTTCTTCAGGTGAGAAATAAATGTCATCATTTGAAAAATCCTGCATAAATCACAAAAAATGATGACAGAAGCGTATTAGCATTTTTATATGTAATAATTATGTTAAAAAACTTTAAATAACTTGATAAAAAATTTAAAAAACAACTTTCCACTTACCTGCATAGGACACATGCACAGCAGGCGTTGTTTGAAAATTTTTCAGTCCACCCGCAGGAAGTGAAGACAAGGGATTTATCCCCTTGTTTCATTCGAGCCGAATGAACAAGCCACGCGAGAGATTGAGATAGGAGTGAGTGTAGGAGAAAAAAGGAGGAGAAAGAAGAAAAGGGAAGTCGAGTGGTGCGGTTCCTTCAGATAGGATGAAGATAGTGAAAAGGGAGCAAGCATGCCATGTGCGGGCAGTGCGTCCACTTCCAGTGCAAGAGAGAAAGGGAAGCCAAGTGGCTTCGTCCACATACGCATAAGGCTTTCTGGATGGAAAAAATATTAGATCATGACTTTGGATGCATCCGAAGTCCAATGGTGGGGCTCCACATGAAGTGGGCCCCACAAATTTTAACACTGACCCATCTTAGTTTATTGCAGTGGGCCCACTTGACACGTGGCGTCCCACCATTAGACTTCGGACGCAAATTACGTCCGGAGTCCGGATGTAATATTTGCTCTTCTACATGAGGGAGCTGCCCTCCTGCGTGAGGGTAACACTCGATCGAGCATCTACAAGCTCAAGGGAATGGAGGGAAACCTAGCAGCCCTAATTACTTGTGTGGCATTTTCAGCACAAAGAAGAACCAACCAAGCCTTGTGTGCTCCGAGCATAGGAGCGAGCAAGGCAGCGAGAAATTGAGAAAGAATTGGGGCTTTAGGTAAGAAAATTGAAACCCAAGGTTAGGGCTTCTATTATTTTATTCTTTATTATGTTAGAGAATTTATGTCTAGTTATTTGAGCTGAAATCAAAGTAAACCCTAAAATCAAATTGTCAAATTTTTTTAGAAATGGATAAGGGGACTATTGAAATCAGAAAAGGAGAAAATTTCATGTACAAAGTCAAATGTTATTTTCCTAATTTGTATTAAATTAAATCCTAAGCTTTAAAGTCCAAATTAAATAACTACTATTACAAGTATATTAAAAGAAATTTAGGAAAGACATTTACTAAAAAAATTGGAAAGATAAATTACTTCAATATGATATGTTATTGTATGAATTAGTACTAATTGACCAAATATCTTAATATTAAAACAAAATGTGGCTAAATTATTTAATTTGAACTCTAACGAGGAGAAATGTAATTTGAATATTCATATGTACATGTAAATTAAGTAAATTTCAAATGAATATATCTAACTAATAATAGAATGGTAAGACTTAATATGACAAATGAATAAAATTGATAAAGCTATATTGCTCTTATAGGTGAGCGAAGAGACTAATTTCATTTATGAAAAAAGCATAAGACTACATCAAACAGGCGTTAAATATGTTTTTATATTATAATAGCTTTATTTATTTATGAAATTAATTGCAATTTTTTTTCTGCTTTGAGTAATTCAAATGCAAATTTCATGTTTTTAAATATTAAATAAAAGAAAAATAATAAAATATGATATGCGCATGCACATGTGAAATCGCCCCTCGATAGACTGACAGAAGAGTATTATACTGATGAATGTAAAATGATGATGAAATAAAAAAATGAAAATTGTTGTCATACCTTTTTGGTGAATTTTGAAAAATGTTAAATATCTATTTTTAGTATATGTAGGTGACTCCCACCCAAAAAATGATTTTTTTATTATTTCAATTTTTACTGCTTATGATCATTCTACTGTTTATTGTGTTACTAAATATTTTAAAATGAGTATTATTGTAATTTAGAAATATTTTTTACCTACTGAATATGTTATCTCATACCATTGGTTGTTAATGTTTTTAAGAAAAATCTGCTATAGAATAGATAGATTCTAAAGAGTATATGTACACATGACGAGGAGCACAGGGAGATAAATCGTATATTTAATTTTTAGTTTTCTTTTAGTTATAAAAGTTTTAAATATGAACGAATATTTATAGATTAAAGTTGTGCAATAGAATGACTCATTTATATGTTGGATGCTTTTGTTTAATAAATAAAACTGTTCTAGATAGTTTTGCTTTTGTCCCTTCCCGCCTTAGTATTTCAAGCTTCTTGGCTGGGTTGTGACAAAAGTGATATCAATGCCCAAGTATAACGCTAGTAGGATGATGATAGTTACTAAAAGAGGCATTTATATAGCAATTCTAATATTAATTAATGTAATTATAAAATTTTGATATCTCAAGCAATGGATATGAATCAGGAGGATACCAATTAGAGAGGTTAGAACTGTCGAACAACATCTGGCTCCACCAACACTTTTTGATCTCCCATCCAGTATTATTAGTGTCCCCATAGAAGCATTTACTTAGATAATGACATGATTGATTCGAGGTTCTCAAATCCAAACCGAAGGTAATGGAACATCGTCGATGGATAAATATCTAAAGTTCCAAGAAATGAGACCACCTCTCTTTTCAAGAATAGGAGAGCCAGTGGAGGTCGACTGGCTATTGATGATAGAAAAAATCATTAACAACATGTCCTGTGTTGAGGAGAGAAGAATTACATTGGTCGCTTTCTCTATCGAGGGAGAAACGATGCGATGGTAGCTACCGAAAAAAATTTTGTGGACGACACAACAATTTAATCCAATAGGAGGATTTTGTGAAGACCTTCCATGATTGGTTTGTACTTCTCTCAGTTGGAAGATAAATGCAGGATAAATTCATCAGGCTGGTGCAAGGAGATCATTCTATTATGCAATATGAGGCTGGGATCACAATGTTGTTTAGATCTGCACCACAACTAATCTCGAATGCAAAAAAAAAAAATCGTCAACATTTTCTATTTGGATTAAAGGATGTCATCAGATAACCTTTAATTCCTTTGGGCATTGAAGATTACTCGGTCCCGGTGGAGAATACGAGGAGGGTAGAGATCAACTTACTGGCTACGCGAAGACATGCATATTTTTTAAAAAAGAAGGGAGATGAGAGGTCTAGATCTGAGCAAGCTACCCAATTGGTTCAATCTAGACATATTAGCTTGAAAAAGCTTAAATCCAGTAGCAGTGGCAGTGACACTGGCAATAATAGTGTAGCCATTTGTGCCAAGTGTGGGAAGGTACACAAACGAGAATGTCTATTTGGCACCAACAATTATTTTTGGTGCCATCAACCAAGATATATTGTGAGATCCTACCTTACCCGGGCCAACGACTCCCGGTTGATACTAGAGCTCGTGTTCCACCTCCAAATAGAACTTTTGCCAGACAAAAGCCAATTGAGTCATCAGGAACAACTCCGGCTCTGCGTCAGACCAACCAAGGTGTACCCAAGGTGTACAACCTCGAGTACATGCACTGACTTAGCAAGAAACAAATTATTTGTCTGATTCATTACATGTATTTCTTTCACTTTATTTAATTTTGCCAATCTTTATTTATTTTAAACAATTATATTCTTTTCATTATAGGTTTGATAGATATCCAAAATAAATTAGTCAGAATTTTATTAATACTAGAGTATCACATTTATTTCTTTATTAAGAGTTTGTCAGATCAGAATGAGTTGACTCATTCAGGATGCCTGATGTCTTATCAATCATTCTGTCTAATGGGTCTCGCATAAAGGTTGATAGAAGTTGTGTAAATCTAACAATCTGTTATAGAAGCTTAAAGGAGAATTTGGTAGTGTTACCACTAAATGAATTTGAAGTGATCCTAAGGATGAATTAGCTATCCAATCACTTTGCAGCTATATATTACCCTAAAAAGTTGGTTAATTTCAAAATCCCTGTAAAAAAAGAAATCAAATTTGTGGAAGATAGAGAAATCCTAATGATATACAATTTAAAGGCCTTCAAACTATTAGCAAAAAATTATCAAAATTTTTTTAGCTCTAGTCAATTATATTATGAAAGAGTTAAAAAAAAATTATAGGATATACCAGTAGTAAAAGAGTTTGCAAAAGTCTTCTTAGACAATTTATCAAATTTGCTGAAAAAAGGAGAGAGATTTCCCCATTGATTTGTTCATAACTGATTTGATACAAGGTGCAAAACCAGTAGCAAATATACCCTATAGGATGAAAATCAAAGAACTGTAAGAATTAAAGAGTTAGTTGCAGAACTTGTTGGAGAAAGAGATTTATTAAGATATGTACGTCCAATTTGGGAGCTCTAGTTGTTTTAGTTAAGAAGAAAGATTGACACGTAAGATTAAGCATTGATTATCGAGAATTAAATAAACTCAAAATAAAAAATAAGTACCAGTTGTCAAGGATTGATGAGCTTTTTGATTAATTGGAAGAGGTCTCTGTGCTTTCAAAGATTCATCTGCGATCATGTTATTAACTTAAAAATAAAGAAGATGACATAACTAAGACAACATTCAGTACCCGATATGAGCATTATAAATTTATGGTGATGCCTTTTGAATAAAATTTTTAAATTATTTATGAAAAGATTCCTAGTTGTGTTTATCGATGACATTTTAATCCTTTACAGAGATAAAAATCATTACATAGATCATCTTCGCATAATTATACAAGAACTAAAGGATAACCAATTATATGTCAAGTTATAAAAGTGTGAATCTTGGTTAAGCATAGTATTTTTGGGACATGTCATTGGCAATGCAAGTATCTCGGTGCCCAGAACAAGGTTAAAGGGATAACTGATTGGTGCAACCAACCACTTACAAAAAACCAAAGTTTCATGGGTTTGACAGGCTATTATAAGATTTGTTGAGGTTTCTCTTAGATCACAATACATTTATGCAGATTAACTAAGAAGACAATGAAATTTGAGTGGAAAGAATGTTGTGGGGAAACTTTTCGGAAATTGAGATGTGCTTGATGATACATCTAGTATTGATGATCCCTTTAGAGACAAAAAGCTTCCAGATTTATAGAAATCTTTAGGAGGACTTGGGTGTGTGTTCATGCAACACAAAAAGCTAATGCTTATGCCTTTAGACAATTGAAGAGTCATGAGCAGAATTATTCGACACAACATTGAGCTAACATTTTTATTTGCTTTGAAAATATTGAGGCATTATTTATATGGAATCAGGCGTGAAATGTTTGCAGATCACCAAGTTTTGAGGTATATTTTCACATAGATATAAATTAAATTTAAGACAAAAGTAATAGCTTGATCTCATTAAAGGCCATGATATAGATATAAATTATCATCCAAGAAAAAAAAATGTAGTGACATTTGCATTAAATGAAAAGATAGGCATCAATGCAAATTGAGTAATTACACACCCAAAAAAACTAATTAAAGATATGAAGCGTTTGCGCTTATCTTTAATTGCACCAAATGATGAGAGTTTTGCAATATTAAATCAAATGTTAATTTAGCCAACCTTGAAGAATAAAATAAGAGATGCATTGTCATATGATGCAGAGTTTCAAAAAATATTAGACTAGGTGAATTCAGGTCAGATGAAGAAATATGAGACCGATGAAAAAATATATCTGAGATACAAAAATAAAATTTATATTTCTGATGTGCATCATTTACGGAAAGAAATTTTGCATGAGACACATTATTCAGGATAGACAATACATCCAGAAAGCAATGAAACGTATCAAAAGCTTAAAGGGCTATTTTAATATCCAGTGTTGAAGCACAGTGTAGTAGAGTTCATGATAAAATGTCCTAACTTGTCAGATGGTTAAAATTGAGCATTAAAAGCCTAACTTAATTGTTAGAACTATTGCCTATATCACAATGGAAATGAGAAGCCATTGCTACGAGTTTTGTGATTGTATTATCTAGATCAAAGCAAAATTATGATACTATTTGGCTGATTATTGATCATTTGACCAAAATTTCATATTTCTTGCTTATCAGACAGATGAATTTTGTTGATAAGTTGACCAGAATTTATCTAGATGAAATTGTGCGACTCCAGGTAGTCGCAAAGTCCATTATTTCACATCAAGATAGTAGATTGATATCCAAAATATGGAATAAAGTTCAAGTGGCTTTCGATACATAAGCAACGTTCAATATAATGTTTCATTCACAAAAAGATGGCCATTCAGAAAAAACAATATAAATCTTAAAGATTTGTTTAGACTTTGTGTGCTTGATTTCAATGGAAATTAAGAAATGCATATACCTCTGATAGAATTTGCCCACAACAATAATTTTCAGACTATTATTGATATGATTCATTATGAGGCCCTTGAATGAAAGAAAATACAAAACACATCTTTGTTGGGCAAAAAATGGTGAATGGAATATAATTGACACCAAGTCGGTTGACAAAGTTACCAACAAAATCAGGTTGATTCGTGATAGACTAATAAATGTTCAATATAGATAGAGAAAGTATTATGATACTAAGTACCGACCAGTGAAGATTGAGGCAACTTATTTTTCTAAAATTCAGTCCCATGAAAGGTATTAAACAAATTGAAAAGTCTAGGAATTTGAGTCCAAGGTATATTGGTTCATATAAGCTTTTGGAGAAGATTGAGAAAGTGGCTTATACCTTATCAACACATGTACAGGGGAAATAATGTGTTTCGTACATCTTTGATGTGGAAGTATACTGTTGATGAGGCTAGCAAGCTTGTCACAGATCTCATAGACATTCAACTTGATATGACCTTTATAAGAGAACATAAAAATTATGGAATATGATATGAGGCAACTCAAAAATAGAGCTTCTTTTTGCCAGTGTATTGTGGGGTAGAAAGAGACGTTATAGGGGAGAAGAAATCAGAAATGAAAAAGATATCCACCTATTTTCAATTGAGGTATGAAAGATGTTCTTATACTTTAAATTTCGAGGACGAAAATTCTATAAGAAGAGGAGATTTAAATAATTAACTTTTAAAGATTTTAAATAACATAAAATTTTTTTTTCCATTAATCTACATACGACACCTACACAACAGGTGTCATTCAAACATTTCCCACACCGCACACAGAAAGTAAAAAAACGTGGATTTATCCTCTTGTTTCATTTGAACTAAACGCACAAGCCACACGAGAGATCAAGATAGAGGGAACACGAGTGCAGGAGAAGGAACGAGGAGAAGGAATAAAGAGAAGGCATGAGTGAAGGATAGGTTAGTCGAGCCGGGTCAATTCCTTCACATAGAGTGACGATCGATTTGGATGACCACTGGCGAGCAGCGAGAAGGGAGGTTAGCCGACAAGCCTCATGCAGGAAGTGCATCCACTGTGCGAGGGAGAAAGGGAAGCTGAGCTGCTTCTCACACATACACATGAGGCTTTCTGTGCGTGGGAGCTCGAACAATTCACGAGAGGTCCTCATGTGTGAGGGAGACGCTCGATCGAGCGTTTGTGAGCTCAAGCGAATAGGGCGAAATCAAGCAACCCTTCTAAGTGATGCAACATTTTATGCACTGAGAAGCATCTAGTGAGCCCTTCGTGCTCCAAGCAAAGGAGTGAGCAAGGCAGCGAGAAATTGAGGAAGATTTGATGCTTTAAGAAATTCAAAATCGAATTTTATTTATTCTTTATTATGTAGAGAAATTTATTTGTAGTTATTTGGGCTAAAATCAAAGAAAACCTTAATATCTAATTGTTAAAATTGTTTAATTGAAAGGGAACTGTTGAAACCAGAAATGGAGCAAATTTCATGTACGAAGTCCAATACCAATATTTAAATGTTTAAATTAATCAAACGTTTAAAAGTCCAAACTAAATTACTACTATTACAATCATACAAAAAAAAAGTTTAAGAAAGACATTTACTCAAAAATTTAGAAAGATAAATTACTTCACTGTGATATGTTATTACAAGTATTAGTATTGATTGACCAAATAACTTAATATTTAAATAAAAACTTGGCTAAATTATTTAATTTAGCTCTAACAAGGAGATACGTAATTTGAATATTAATATGTACATGAAAATTAGGTAAATTTCAAATGAATATATCTAAATAATAATAGTACAATTAGAATCAACACAACAGACGTATAAAATTGATAGAAGATAAAAATGTTCTTCTAGGTGAGCCAAGAGACTAATTTTCATATGAAGAAAAAATAATATATTGAATTGAACAGGTGGGTAAATATATTTTTATTTTACAATTACTTTATTTATTTATGAAAATAAACGCAATTGTTTTTACTATTTTTAGTATTTTTTTAAATGCAATTTTCATATTTTCAAATGTTAAATAAAAGAAAAAAATAAAATACGACATATATGAAGTCAGCCCAAATTTGTACTAATAGGAGATGTCATATACTCGTGCACGCAAAATGAAAATAATTGTCTACCTTTTGGTTTGTTTTGGAAAAAGACAAAACATAACTTACACTTTTAATATATGTTTAGACGGTAACTCCAATTGATGAACATTATAATTGAAATGAATAAATGAAATGCGAAAAATAATTTCTTTGTTGTTTTATTTTTTAGTGCTTACAATTATTTCATTGTTTACTATGTTTTTACAAAATATTTTAAAATGAAAAATTATAATTTAAAATATTTTATCAACTGAGCAGTTCATCTCCTATATTCAGGCATTAACACTTTTTTAAAAAAATCTGCTATGTATTAGATTAATCATAAGGAGTAAGTGTGCAGACACCGAGGAGTTCATGAAGATAGATACTACAATACAACTTTTAGTTTTCTTTCAGTTATAAAAGTTTAAAATCTGAACGAATATTTTAGCTTGAAATTCTGTAATAGAATGATTCTTTTATAAGTTAGAGATTTTGATTAATAAACCAAATTGTTTATATAGGTTTTTCCTCCATCCGACCGTCCATTCCCACGTTGATATTCCAAGCCGACGTGCCAGGCCGTGAAATTATATATGCAAAAATAAGATATCTCAACTTAAAGCATTTCGTAAGACGCCTTGCAGGTTCTACAGTTTATAACATTCTTCAAAATTGTGGAATTTTATATCATTTTGTTGGAATTACCAAGATATAAATTCATTCCAAGCCATTTGAAGAAATCAATTCTTAAGCATAAATCCTTATCTTTAGCATTCATTTATCTACCCACAAAGGCAAAGGTGAAGCCTGGTTTCATGTAGGTCCCACCAGTTGCGTGCAACTTCGTGCTTGTGTTCACGCACGTACCCAAGCTATGCATCGGTCTTCACACATGCCTTAGTCGAAAAAGAATGGAATCAAGTAGGTCATCGTTCAGTTTCAGCTAACCTCTATCTCCTGCAGCTGCACCACACTATGATCATTCCATGCTGCTCAAATGTCAACCGCCTTCTCAATTAAGCCAACAATTAACATTTAGGCATTATTTCACGCAGTCAGCTCGTCTCCCCACGTGATTCTAGTGTCACTTTGTTTCCCTTCCAAGAATTTTCGGATCATATATTAGTTATTCTGATTCTAATGCTAATACCATCTCATGATGTCAACATCTAGTCCGTTATTAATCCCTCTAGCTTCTAAGGCTACCTTCATCACGTCATCCTCTTCTTTCTTAGCAACAGTAGATTTTTGCTCTTTCCTTGATGTTCATTGTGGCGGTTGTGCTCAATCTCTTGATTTATGCTAAATAATTTTATATACTTCATATTTCATGAGAACCTCTTCAAATCCCAACTCATGCAAATATTTCTCCTAGAACCTTGATTAATCCCACATTGAGATCATCTCCTTTCTTTTCTGATTCTTGATGCTTGTAAAGTTTATCCTCTTCCTCTCCCTCCCCCTCAGTTGGTTGTGCCTCTTCCGCCTCATCCTCCATGTTCTTTTGTATAAGTTATTCAAGCTCCAAATGTTGGACATAGTTATTCAAGATCCAATTGTTGGTTGTACCTCTACCACATTGAGATCATCATGATCCAAGCGTTGTTAAGTGAGAAGTTTCTCCCCCTCACTTAAAAATTCCTCACTTTTCGTCCATCAAAATTTTGAGACTATTCAACATAAACAACCTACATCATTTGAGGACAAGCTTACTCTTCTCTTTTCTCATGAGAAAATTTTTGTGCTTGCTAATCCTTCCACCCTCTCAAGTACTGGAAAATTTTCTATGCATTACCCTAGCATGAAAGCACTTCAGAAATTTATGGTTGATTTACAATTGATATGTTACTATTCTGTAGGTCTCATTGAATCATTAAGTCATCCCAATCCTTCTTTGGATGCAGAAAATACCTGACTCTTCTGACGATATTCTTATTATATAAATTGCCTCACAATGTGTATGTTAACATCATTCCCCATTTTGATTGCTCTATAGAGCATCTAACACTCCAGTTTGGATCTCGTTCCTATGGCTTCAACTGCATTATTCTCCTTTGCTTCCGTTTTTAGAAAACCAGATGGACACAGTAATAACTAATTTTACTAGGCCCACTAAGGCCAAAGCTTCCATGCAATTGGACGTTACTACATGTTTACATAAAAGATATGTATTGACCAACCTTCTTCTAGTTATTGGGGCTAGAAAACATACCATCATATTTTTCCTATTGTTATAGTCTAGCACAAATTCCCTTAGTGTTTTAGAGCTCATCTTGATTTGAAAAATCCTCAATTTTAATTGGAGGAAATTGCGCCTGATATTCATATTAATCTTTCAAACAATTTGATGAAGATTCCCCCTCATCTGTTCAGGTCTGTTTGCAATACTTGTGCAAGGCTTGGATGTTCTACAGGGAGTAATGGTTGATGTTCCAGCCCTCAATAACCCCTGAATGATGATTACATAATCATATGTTAATTTTATCATCGAGAATACGCCACAATTTAATGAAACATGTCAACTTCTCACTGGCGAACAAAAAGATATTTAGAGTCCACCCTCTAGTGGATAAAAAAAAATCAATTTTTTAAACCGCAAGGGGCAAAAATCAAATGAAAATCTATCTACACCACTCTCCTATTGTTATTGAACTTCATGTTACGCAACCCAAATAAAATCTGTATATCTTTTATGTCATATATTTTTTGTTTTGCTCTAATTCCTAAAGCACTCTTCTCTTTAACTAGTCAATGATAATGGCTTCCAAGAAAAAGGTGATAAATCAATGCCATAGTGTATCAAACATTGAAGAATCTTACTTTGAATCTCACTAATTCTTGTAATATATCTTTCAACATATTGAATTAATTCTCCAAGCATTTTTTTGCCAAATATTCGAATTTGACACATGATTTTCAATTAAGACCAGAGTTTTTTTTTTCAAATTCATCATTACAACAAGCCAATTACTATAAACTTCATTGACATGTATATTCGATATATCATATCTCTATTCATTGGATTGCTTAAAAGCTTTGTTCATCATGATAACGTCACTATTTACCATCACGCTTTAGTGGTTGGTGATAGAATATCAAATTAGCATTTACGAGAACAATTCATCATTGATTAGATTAGTTGAATCAATTTAATTTAAAATTAGCAGTTCGATAGTATATAGAAAATACAAATCATTACATTGAACTAGTAAACTATATCATATATATGTCATACGCACCTCTTGTTTAACTTGAGAAGCCAAACGGCTAGCCAAAATTGAATCAGCAAGTTTCTCGAGAGAAGCATCTGAACCTGAAAAAGAGCATGGGCATGGAAAGTTCAGTGAACCTTCTAAACACTGCTTAGAAACTAAGTTAAGGCTTTGTTGAGCTCTTTCATTTGATTATTTTGAAAAACTTCAAAAAAAGACAACAAAGCACAGAATTTCTTAATTAATTGAAGAAAACCTAGGCAAAAAAATAAAAAAGAAAATCTCAATTAATTGAAGCAAAATAGACCTAACAAAATGCATCTTAGCAAACCAAAATGTAGAAAACTGTATTTAACCTCTGGAGTTGGAAAAATAAAAAAAAAAAGGAAAATTCCATGGTCGTATAGTTCCCCCTTTACCAGCGTTTGCATTTGTTAGAGCAACTTTCTGCGAAGTCCCTAGTCTTAAAGTGGAAGATTTCTTTCTTGTCACTTAAAGAGTTTTTTTAGCGTTTTTCATCTTCAAATTTTGCATTCAAGTTTGGGCATTTGTATCAGTGAGAATGAGTTGAGAACATTAAAATGAATTTCGCAATTGCGATCACACCTCAAAACACATTTTTGGTCAATTTTTACAACTGATGTGGTTCTAGGTATGATCCATATTGACAAACGCCATATTTTATCAGGGGAGTTTTGATCCTAATTTCATTCATAGTCGCTTGATCATAAAATGGTTGTCTTTTAACTTAGTATATTGTTGCATGCTAGAAGATTCATGGCGATAGAAGGCAAGCATATCATCTCAGAGTTGCAAGAAAACCCACACATATAAAGATAAGAGAAACAAAAAAAGACAAGATTATTTTGGAGAACCAGAGAATGATAATAAGCATGGAGCCTATCCCAAATAATTTCACTAAATCTTAGTCAATAATTATGAAGGGTGCCCTTCCCCATAATTGGAAAAGGAACTCATATAATGTGATAAACAAACCATTAAATATATGTGAAGAAAATCTGAGAATAGAGCAGAATATTTTCATTGATAGGAGAAGAGTTATCAATACACATTATAAAACTAAATAAAAGGAAAGACATAAATTTAGAAATAGACTACATCGAAAATATATAATATGAAAATGAAAGGAAATAAGGGCTAATAATAACTGCAGCGAAAATATGTTATTAATTCTAATAAAGGTTGAGGAAGATTCTTGGTAAGGATATCTGCTAATTGACCGCTGGATGAGACAAATGGAACACAAATTACATCTGAATTAAGCTTCTCCTTAATAAAGTGCCGGTCAATCTCTACATGCTTGGTGCGATCACACTGGAACATATTATAAACAATGCTAATGACGGCTTTCTTATCACAAAACAACTGTAGAGTAGAGGCCTACATACGTAATTCTCATAACATTATGCGTAATTAGAGAGCTTCACAGATACCCAACTACATATAGCAAAACTCGACTTTAGTACAACACCTGGCCACAATCGACTGCATTTTGTTTTTCCACATGATAACATTTCCCCCCACAAATGAGCAATATTTCAAGGTAGATCGTCGATCATGGACAGACTCGGCCCAATCAACATTCGTATAAACAACAATAGAACAAGTGGTGTGGTGCGAAAAAAACAAAATTGAGTCCAATGTGTTTTAAATAGTGAAGAATACTATGGACAACTTTGAGATGGTGTTCATAAGGATCATACATGAATTGACTCAAAATACCAACCACGTGGAAAATGTCGGGGCAAGTATGAGTGAGGTAAATGAGTTTCCTCACAAGATGGTGGTGAGTCTTGTTCACTGGAACCATATTGGGAACATCATATAGTTTCTCATTGGGATCCATTAGGATAGCCTTAGGTTTGCAGAGGAAAATATTATTTTCCGACAATAAGTCAAGCACATATTTGTGCTGAGACAGGAAAATGCCCCGAGATGACCAAACAACTTCCATGTCTAAGGAGTACTGGTGGACCTCAAATCTTTCATTTCAAAAGAAGTGGCAAGAATGCCTTTCCGAGACACTAATACTGGTAGATCGTTATCTGTGAGTACAATATCTTCATCTGTGACGATAAGGATAGCAATTTGGCCACTGAAGGAATGCCAAAAGAGGTAACTATGATCTAATTGTACTTGAGAAAATCCATGACCCACTATCTCCCTTTTGAGTTTGTCGAACCAGGCCCTTGGGGACTGCTTTAGTCTATAAAGGGGTTTCTGCAGTCGACACACTTGTCCTCGGGAGCAAATAAAGTCAAAGCCATGAGGGAGCCACATCTACACCTCCTTTGTGAGATCCTCATTTAGGAAAGCATTCTTGATGTCAAGCAGAAGCAAGGGTCAATCCAAATTCACAGCAAGAGATAGCAGGACCTAAATGGTGATTAATTTAACAACCGAAGCAAATGTCTCATCATAGTCAACTTCGTATGTTTGTGCATAGCCTTTGGCGATCAACCATGCCTTGTTACGTTCAAAAGATTCATCGGAGTTAAACTTGGTGCTAAAAATCTAGCGGCACCTCACTACTTTCTTACCCAGAGGAAGATCTACAACATCCCACGTGTGATTTTGTTGAAGGGCATTCATTTCATCTATCACTGCAGTCTTTTAGGAGAGATGTGCTAATGATGTCTCGATAATGGATGAGATTATAATCCTTCAGGGCAGTGGCAAACATTTTGTAGGTCGTTGATAAATATGGAAAGAGATAAATTTTGTCATTTAATAAAGAGAACTTGCCTAATCACATACCTCAATAGAAAAACTCACCCCCTCATTCAAAGTATGGTTAGTGTTGAGGATGTCGCCTGGAGTTGTTTCCAGGTGCTATAAAGAGGCAGCAGGCTTCGAAGTAGGAGTGCGCCGAGTATAAAATCAGAGGGTGAGAGGAGATTTTGGTTGTTTAGTAGGTGGCAGATCTAGAGAGATAGAGGGCTCTTTGGATATAGTGGTTGGAGAAATATCCACTGGAGTGCAATAAGAAGCAGTATCCAAGAAATCTAGCTCCCTCTCACGTGAAACAATGATAGGGAAGTAGGGGATACTTTCAAAGTAGAAGACAACGACAATCCCATAGAGTTTATTTGTGATAGGAGCTGATAGCCTTTTTGAGTGAAAGGAAAAGAAGATGCCAAATTAGATATCTCATCAAAAGAAAAGATGAGTAGCTTTTGATAAGTTGGTGCAAGAAAATTTGTGGTTATTAAGTATGACTAAAAAAATTGACATCTAATGGGCCCAATTTTTTAGAAATCAACCATAGTTCTGAACCTACCAACTGAAATATTAAAAATGATAATATTAGTAAAATTTTGGGATATGAGCACTAAAAATAAATGCACATTCACTTAGACAAGTCCAATTGATTTAAAATAAGAAATAAAGCAATCTTCTTATCATAGATGGCATGACTTGCAGGTAGTTTATGCACACACTTGCTTGCAAACATAAGAAATCATAAACATAATGGAAACTAACACATTTCAATAAGTAGGACAGCAAAATTTGGAACTAAGTCCTTCAATAAGTAAATGTCACATTGTTTTGATTACCAAAGTTAGCAATTGCTGAAGATACTTCATTTTCAGTGAAGCCCATTCGAAGTAGGTAGAGCGTCCTATCCATTGTTCCAAAGAGAGCTTCAGTAGTAGAAGCCTACCAAAAAACCAAAATAATATTAGCAAGTACTACAAAAGTGCAAGGAATAGAAAGCATCAAGAATGACCATGGAACAAACATTAAAAATGTGATAGAATAGTGATTCTTAAAAATAAAATGTTATGTGGGTCAAAGAGTAATACCATCTCATAAAAAAACACAGTTTGCTACAAAAACATCTTGAAATTTAGTTACTAAAAAACAAGCATTAGAAGTGTAACGTCCCCTTTCCACTTATCGGGAGATGAATCGAAACGTCGAACAGAGGGGGAAGAGGAAACAATGAGTCGAAAAGCCAAAGAGGTGGGCAGGGAAATGAGAGGATCATAAGCTAAGGAGACGAGTGCGCTTATAAAACGATGCAGCCAGGGAAATTTACTTACCTGTAAAAATGAGAGAAGTGACGTCACTGTCTAGCGCAGAAGGGGCATCGTCAAGCTAAGGAGAGGCGGGAGCTCTCGGCGTAGGTTTCGAGTAAGGAAGGAAGAAAAGGAAGGAAGAAGAAACCTGTAGAGGGGAGGAGGACGCCGCGAAAGGAGCATTTGTCGAGCGAAGGCGTGACACTAGAGTTTTCACCTAGCAAGTGACAACGACAGACAACATCAATGTTGAGTAGAAGAGGCTAGACAAAGGTGATGTCTGGTGTGATTGTTGAACGAGGCAATGTGAGGAAGGAGATACGTGCAAAAAAGCCGAAGATACAACCGCGTGTTTGGCATTCGATCGAGGAAGGTAAGGTAAGTTTTATAATTTTAATTATGTGATAAGAAATGTATATATATATATATATATATATATATATATATATATATATATATAACAATATAAAGTCATTCATTAATTGATATAATTATTCAATAATTTATTTTATATCAATTAATGAATGACTTTATATTGTTGAAGTATAAGATTTTCATTATTTTACCTATATATATATATATATGTAATAACATAATCAATAAAATTAAATATTAATATGAATAACATGTTTATTTTAAGCTTTCAAATTTAAAGGAGTCAACATCGAGACATATCAAATAGCAAATTAATCGACAATCAATGTGAATACTCGTACCTTTAATTTATGGTAATATTTTGGTTATCTAATTATTTATACATTAGTAGATAGTGATATTTGTACAAACTTTATTTTGATTTAAATATTTTCTTTTATTGGTCAAATTGTTAGCAGTGCTTGTAGTTATTTAATATCATGCATTGACGTATGTTATATATAATATATTGAATTGAATGCGACGAGGAACACGAATGATATATTTATGTTGATTGTTTGTATGTGCATGAATAACTATGATGGGATCACTCCTTAATGGTACTAGTGGGCAACACTAAGGTATCAATACACGTATATGAAAAGGGATATTGATATTTACGTATTTTATTTGACATAATTTTTAGACGGATCTCCTATGATGATTGTATAGATATAAAATGATATTTGTATGCTATTGATATAGTATGATTAGTTGATAGCATGTTAAATATTTATATTAATTTATTAAAAGGTTTCATTGACATGCAACTTGCTTTTTTTTCTTGTAATGTTGTAACTTAGGAGTATGAGTATTCAATAGCTCGTTTAGCTCACAGTGACCCGGGAGCTTTCTGCTCAAAATACTGTAGCAGATATAATACAGTACAACGGACACAGTTATTGTAGTTGCTAAAGTAACTATGGATCCTGCTTGTCTTTTTAGTTTCCCCCTTTCTCCTTTTCACTCTCTTCCATAAAGAGTCTCCTCCTAATTCATTGTCTACCTTATCTATCACCTTCCACTTCTATCGTATTTCAAATTTCTTTTTCATCCCATCCCCTTTAATACTTGCCTAAACTATGTACTAATCTGTCCTATTTATAAGTGATGTTTTCTAAAAACCAGACAATTTTTGGATGAGTGGAGAATTTTGAGTTTTGACTTTGAGGCGTTCTTCCGCTACAGGTGTTGTACCCGACGATGAGAAGGTGCTTTGGCTTTAAGTCGTCCGAGCTAGTGACCGTCTCCAAGGGCCCGAGAGCCCGGGTGGTGCTCCGGTTGTAGCTCGACTCCGACAAGACGATCTTTCACAGCCCTCTTAGACTCCGCTTCCAGCAACTATTAACCATTTCCAGGCCTCTGATCAGCTGCCCATCGACCGTCTGCCCTTTCCACTTGTTGTTGCCTCACCTTTTTGCTCCCCAAAACTTGTTATATACTCCTTGTTTTCCCCTGCTGTCATCACTTTCACAACACCCTTTCGGCTACTGTACCCTCAATCCAGCCTCCCTTTGCGCCCGTCTCCTCCAACCAATCCCTCGACCTGCTACCCAGCCACTGTCCACCACCCTCACCACCACCATAGGGTGTCTCCCGTGTTTGTATTTTTGTTATTCCCCTATTATCAAGAGTTGGTGTTTGTAGTCATTTTGAATTTCAGCAATAAAATTATCATTTTCTATTAAGATTTGGGACTTTTTTCTCCGGTATCATTTAGCATCAGAGTTAGCCAAACCCTAGTCATATCCTAGGGTTTCGTGGATCCGCCTTTACCCAAATCACCCCCACTAAAATCTTTCTACCCTAAAAGCTTTGACGAATGAGGTCAAAGCTTTCCCAACACCAGAAGATTGAAATGGGAGCTTTCCGCCCGCAGTACTGTAGCTGCTACAGTAACCGCAGATCCTTCTTGTCTTTTAGCTTCCCTTTATCTCCTTTTTCACTCCTTTTCATAAACAGTCTCCTCCATATTCATTTACTACCTTATCTACCACCTACTTCTATCCTATTTCAAATTCCTTCTTTTTTCATCCCACCCCCCTCTTTAATTCTTGCCTAGTCCATCTCCTAATCTCTCATATTTATAGGTGTTGTTTTCAGAAAACCAAACAACTTTTGAATGAGTGGAGAATTCTAAGTCTTGCCTTTGAGACATTCTTCCCCACCGGAGGTATACCGGACGACAAGGTGCTTCAGCTGTAACTCGTCTGAGGTGGTGATCGTCTTCAAGGGTTCGAGTAAAACTCCGCTATAGCTCGACCCCGACGAAATATTTATCCTTCCGCAGCCCCGTCCAACCCCACTTCTACTAACCGCCAACCATCTCCAGGCCTTTGATCCGTTGCCCGCCGCCGTCCACCACTTCCACTTGCTGCTGCCAACTCCCTACTCCCCAAAACCTAAACTTGTTGTCCACTCCCTGTTATACCCTGCCGCTGCCCCTAAGTCCGTGTCCAGCTGCCATCAACCTCACCGGCTGATATACCCTCATTTCAGCCTTCTGTTACACCCGTCTACCCCAACCAATCCCTCAACCTGCTGCCCAACCACAGTCCACCGCCCTCACCGCAACCCTAGGGCGTCTTCCTTATTTGTATTGTTGCTATTCTCCTATTATAGAATCGTCATTTGTAGTCCTTTTGAATTTCAACAATAAAATTATCATTTTCTATTATAGTTTGGACCTTTTCTCCGATATCACACAGTTAATTTGAACTAAATTTTCAGGTTAATTTAATTGATTACAAGATACACGATAAAAAGAATATTATAGAAGACCCGAACAACCATAAACGAGGTAATTTGAAATATATTGCTTTAATTAAATTTACTCAGTGGCTCTTTCATTTGTAAAATGATATTTATAGAGAATCAATATCATAAATTTGATTTCCACCATCTAATCATCTGTTTCCGTCTTGGTTATTCCAAGCCACAGCCGAGTCGTGACAAAAAGTGCAGCAAAGTGATGTATTAGCCTTACAAATTGCTTGTCTATGAAATGTTGGCTCACAGAAAAGCACAAGTCGCACCACTTCACCACATTTTATCGTAGCACTATATGTTTAGTGCCAGCTCAAACGAAATCTAGCCTTTTTGGTCACCAACTTCTATCATAGAATGCGCCTTGATGCCTCATCTTGACACCTTTTTGTCCCACACTGTTCACACCTTCCGATCTCTAGTTAGTCTCTCAATATCATGAGTATTCTTGATGCTTAAGTACTTTTACATCACTTACATTATTTACAATCTTGATTTTATTCTACATTACTACCAGATATGATTTATGTTTCGACCAAGTAAATGATTATCGCAAGTATATAACAATTGCATATATGACATACAAGTTATGAATGCTTTAGTTTGTAAAGTACTGCATTGCTTTGTGCTTTACACATTGAATTAAAAAAATAAAAAATAAAAGAAAAAAAAACCATTTTATTGGTTGTTGGGAATAGCATCATTCCCATTGTTTAGATCCTTACCCACAAACTTTCCATTGTGCTATGAAGCTTATGATTGCTTTGATCTTCCCGTTGATAAGAGCACAGACTAATACATAGTTAACGCTTTGGAGGTGGCTTAGATTTTTTTGAGTTGATGGTTGGGTTGCCCTCCAAAATTTCTGTCTCGACCCCAAGGGCATTTTGAAATCCAAAAATGAGGGTATTCAATTGTGCTATTAATTCATTCATCTTAGCACTACGCAGAGAAAATTTAAGACCTTTAGCCTTAATTTATTATTGCATTTGTTGTTGTGTACGAGTTAAAGAATTCACTCTAAAGACTTCTTTTGTCTCTTTTTCACTTATTGAAAAGAAATTGAGTTGTTCCCCTTGCTCATAAGATCAAAAAGAATACTCTCCTGGAAGAGGGTGGATGTCATCCAACATGCTAGTGCTAGTAAGCACAGGTACCGTGCTAGCTGCTAGAACATTCAACCATGTATAATATTTCAATTTTCATGCTCTCTTTTTTTTCCAGCTTGAACCCCTAAGAAATGCCTCAAACGAACCTTTTGGCCTCAGC
>NEWO01000002.1:6184007-6204499 GCA_003013225.1 Phalaenopsis aphrodite | reverse complement strand
TTAGCGGCTGCGGCAACGGGTGGTTGACGGCGATGGCAGATGGCGAAATGTACCCAACACTTGGCAGAAGTCATCAACGACGAATGTGGAGGTGGTGACGGTGGAGGGAGGCGATGTCGGCAGCTTGCGAGCAGGAGGCAGGAAAGCCGGGGGGGGGGGTGTGTGTGCGCTAAAGCGGCAGGCAAGCAGCGGCGACAGCGAGCGGCAGTGGCAAGCGGGTGGCAGCGATGGGCATGAGGTGGCGGTGGCGACGACACGACGGCTTGCCTATAACATTTTAGATGAATGATGCAATTCAAATTCAGTCGAATCAAAATTCGGCTAAAATGAACTATGATGTAAACTTCAAATGCATTAAACCTACATTATATTTGTAAAGTTTTAGAACCAAACACAAAATTTTCTCAAACCTTACAAAAAATTTATAATACATCACTAATTCACTCAACCAAACGACCCCTTAGAGTTGTTTTTGGGTCATTTACATGACTACAACCCAAATTCTATGTATTTATATATCTAACACCTAAACTTATATGTTTATAAATATACCACCCAAATAATTTTAAAAATAATAAAATTAAACATTTTTAAATACATATAAAAATTAATATAAAAAGAATATAAATAAATATTATTATTAATTATTAAATTATTTCAAGTCAAAATGGGCCGAACATAAACGAACAAAATTTTGTTCATGTTCGACTCAATTTTAAATCAAACTCGAAAAAAATATTTGTGTTCGACTCGCTTGCTTAACAAACGAATCGAACAATAGCTATCTAACAAGCCAAACACAAGCAGTTCGAGAGCAACAAACTTTCTTGACAACCTTAAACAACAGAGTAGTCTGACAGTTCTTTTCCCGATAATTACTAAAAGGGAACAATAAGCAATCTTAACATTTTTTTTTGTCTACATAAGGTCTGTAAGAAAAAAAAATTTAGAGCAACCAGCCATATGATCAGTTGTAACAAAATAAATTGTCCTAAAATGAATAGAATTAGGAATAACGCTTGACACGGTAGCTAGAGAGTTACTCTTTTTTTACTAATAAGTAAGATGGAGCTGGATAATTTTAGAAGTTGAAATAATATTTTCAGGTGCTCTAGTTATTCCTTGGTGAAATGGTTAGGGTTTGCATCCAAGTTTGCAGAAGGCTCATTAGTTTTCTCAACAGTGCCCATCTTCTCATTTGAATTTTGATTTCTCATTCAAAGGTTTACCATAAAGCTTCAAACGTTTCTCCTTCATATGCCATGATTTTTGGTAATGCTTCCACTACCATGGATAAGGTGAAGAGGTTTTGAAACTACTGGAACTAATAGAAAAGATAGGATTTCTTTGAGAGCCGGTCATCATTAATTTCTACAACATCATTAGAGAAGAGAAGAGAATGAGACAAAACCACAAGTCAATTTTGGTTGCAAGCTAATTTGTTGCTTAAGAGTAGATTAGAGGAGAAGTTGACAGAGAAGGATCCATCGACAAAGAAACCTGTAAAAGAAAAATCTGACACAGAAGAACCGAAGTCCTTGAGTTCGTGATAGGCCTAACAAGGTTGTTGATGTGGAAGCAAATCCAGAGCCTTCGATGGCGAAACAGTGAAGAAGTTTTGACCAGAGTCATTGTTTTTCCTTTTTCCGTGCTTACTCAAGAACAACATCGACGAAACCGTGAGGAAGTTGTGCAAGGACATCATCGTTCCCTCTTTCGACCCTATCTAATGACAATGACAAACCCCTCAAAAGAACAATCGCAGTTGCACACTTTGCTGCTATATCAATAAGACAATGAATAACGGTTGCACATGAGTAATCATCTTAATATATATAGGATCTATATAGGATCTTCAATGCCTAACTAAAAATACTTTAGACCAATAAGACAAGGAATAACGTGTCCTCGCTTTCTAATTAAAACGTGTTAAAAACTAAATAGACACTTGCTTTTAAATTCATATGGAAAGAAATCTAATGACCATTTTTGTCCTAAACCATGATGAAAATTTTTTTCCTTTAAAACAAGCCACAGAAGCTCAAAGAAAAGTGTTGTATACCTAGGCGAGTTATAGCCAAATCTATCTCTTTCTGTGTAAAATCCATCATCAATAAATAAGATCTCTTCTCCATATCAATATGTGAGTTGGCATCATCATCCTGTGAAAATTATTAGAATG
Source organism: Phalaenopsis aphrodite (assembly GCA_003013225.1). Lineage (NCBI taxonomy): Eukaryota > Viridiplantae > Streptophyta > Magnoliopsida > Asparagales > Orchidaceae > Phalaenopsis > Phalaenopsis aphrodite. The sequence goes on along the minus strand of NEWO01000002.1, from coordinate 6,202,317 downwards.
GCGAAATTAAAATGAAACAAATCAAAATGGACATATCCAACAAACATGGCTCATAAAAAATTCAGCCAAATAAAACAATAATGACCATGGCAAAAAAACTGGAAAGAAACTGCAAGATAAAGAGGTAAAACAACATTCCACCAATAATAAAGGCTGTTAATGACTATGCAATAAAACATCAATCAAGTAGTCAAATTGAATACAACTGGGATAAATGATAACAATTTTGATTCAAAAATTATCTGTCCATACAGATCAATGAATATAATTAAATGAAACATATTATAAATGACGATGTTAGGTTTAAGGAGCGAGAAAAAGTGGTGAATGGAAATCAAAGTTGATAGAATTAAATCTTAATCCGACTCCACTTTTTACTAACACCAAAAATTAGATTAAACTATAAATTTTTGAAAAACAAAATTGTGAATAAGCATTTAGAAGACAGTTGGGGTTGTTTGGTTTGATGAAAAGGCAACGCAAGATATTTTAAGGGACATTTGAGAAGCGAACCAAGCAAACTAAAAAAAAAAAAAGAAATGAAGGCAAAAAGCCAAACAACAAAAAACAAAATAATTTCAAGATAAATATGCAAAAAAGAAGCATAAAAAATGGTGTATTAATTGATTTATCATGTTTAAAACATATATAATCATGTTTTGTAGTTTGAATTAATGAATTTTGATATTAGAAGCTTAATTTATTCAATTTATTACTATTTTATTGAACTCCACTCGACAGAAAAAAATGGGTGTACAAATGGGTGTATTAGATGATTACTATGCTTAAATCATATATAATCATGTTTTATTGTTAAGAACAATCTGTCTTGATATGATAAGCTTTATTTATTCCATGTCTTGCTATTTTATTTATTTTTGGACAAAACAAAATGGGTCTATCGGTCTATATTTTTTGTTTAAACCATAAGTAATCGTGTTTTATCATCGAAAATGATGTATGCTTCATTTGTTAAATGTTTTACTGTTTATTCAAGTACTCTATGCAAAATAGAATTAGTATACAAATGGGTGTCTTGTTTGATTACTCTTGTTTAAATAATATGTAATCATATTTTATCGTTGAAAAATAATAAATTTTGTCGTGATAAGCTTTATTTGTTTCATGTATTGTTATTTTATTCAAAATTTTTTGTCAAATAAAAATGAAAGTACATATGAGTATATTGATTCATATCTCATGTTTAAACAATATATCATCACGTTTTATTATTAAAAATAATATATATTGATGTGATAAAAATTCATTTGTTCTATGTTTTATAGTTTATTTAAAATTCTTCTTAGCAAATTAGAAACCGTATTTCACTATCACTCATGTTCACTTAATATTACTCTTTTGTTAGAGAAATGGCTTCAAGAATAATTACATACAAATACAGGTATTCAACAGTTAGAGTTGTGTGTGATTTCATTTAGCACATGATTGAAGAAAGTATAAACCTTACAAAAAATTAAACATATACCAATTTTATAAAATGCTTGTATATTAACAAAAAAAATACTCTTATAATACAGATTCTGAGTTGCTAGGACATTGAGATGAGAGTTTTTAATATTGGTAAAAAATACTTGAGCTTCACTTCCGACTAAATTATCTTGATTATAGGCATGTCCAACATAAGTGAAGTTGTTATATGAGAGAAGTCTCCATTATCAGATATTAGGCAAATACAACTGAAGAATAAAACAATGAAGGTAAATTTTGTGGAGTCTGCTTCAAGTTTTCTCAAATTATACCTAAATTTTTTGTTGTCAAACTTGTTCTACCTATCCAACAATTATATTATGTAAAATGGTATCTATTACTAGCTAAAACTATACATAGATCATCTTCATAAAATTGACAATACGACTTATATAATTTGCTTGTCAATTAAATTCATGCAGTCACTTGAAAAATAAGGAAAAACTCACTTGGATATGAGTAGTTTTAGCACTATGCTAATGATTAACGTGCTATATATTAACTAGCTTATATTTTTTAGAGATCTAATCTAACATATTTTTTCTTTTTTGCAGATATGATTTTATAAGCATATTTTTATTTTAACTCCAAACTTACCTGATGCAAAATCTTGTATGATGAGGTGATCGAAATCTGAAAAATCTTGTATGATGAGGTGATCGAAATCTGAAATATAGAGCCTAAAATCATGTATTAATTTATTTTCTAAATTACATTTTTTTTTTTTGCAGATATGATTTTATAAGCATATTTTTATTCTAACTCCAAACTTACCTGATGCAAAATCTTGTATGATGAAGTGATCGAAATCTGAAATATAGAGCCCAAAATCATGTATTAATTTATTTTCTAAATTACATGTAGAACAGGTAACAAAACATATCAATAATTTATACAAAAATTACATTACATTTAGATGCATACCATGTTAATTGATTGACTAGTTACGGTAGATTTCTGATATTTTCAAGAACATAAAAAATAAAGAGCTATTTCTACTTGCTGCTACAATTTGCGATCCTCCAAGTCTAGCTCGTTCTTATACTCTCAAGTCTGCTAACAGCTCACCCAAACACTTCCCACTACATATTTTAGTGAACCAGCTATTCATATACGTCTTTCATCACCAGTAACTTTTAAAACACACAAAAACCGTACATAAATTATTCATTTGTTTGAAAGTTGTAAATAAATTCTTTAAATTTTGAAGCTTCCTCGTGGAGTAAAATAAGAGAGTTACATGTGAGATTAAAGATTATTGATGGAATGCCACAAAAAAAAATCAATTTGCAAATCTTTATTGAGATGCTCGAGGAGTGAAGGCAAAGCATGGCAAGCAAAAAAAACAGTCATTTAGGCTCTGAGTACACTGTTTATGAGTTCAAAAAAATGTGAAAAATAAAGTTCACTAATGTTAAAGCCATTAAAGAGAAGAATGTATGGGTTGAAGCTAAGCATGACGAGGAAAGGATAGGTTTCATATGTTCTATTTATTTAACTTCAGAGGACTATTTTTTCTCATTTTCTTAAATTCATAAACTGAGTACTGGAAGTCTGAATGATTTTTTTTTTCTAACTTGTCTTGCCTTCACCCCTCGTACAATAATGCTCAATAAATATTTGTAAATAAATTTTTTTTCGGCATTCCCTCAATAATCTTTAATCTCACATCTAGCTCACTTATTTTACTATAAATTGAGGCATCAATTTCAAAAAATTTCATCTCAAAGCTTTTAATAAAATGAATAATTTGTGCAATGCTTTTGTGTGTTTCAAAAGTTGCTAGTGACTAAAAACATGCAAAAATAGATGGTTCACTACAATATGTAGGAGATAAATTTTGGGATAAAGTGTTTGTAGATTGGAGAGTACGAGGACTGCAACTCAAACTTGGAGATCACAAGTTGTAAAAGCAAGCTGAAGTAGCTCTTCATCTATTATGCCCTTAAATGTATAAAAAAAATGCAATAATCAATCAATCAATTAACATGTTTTGCATGCAAATATAATGTAATTTAATTATTGCATAAATTATTGACATGTTTTGTTATAAATTATGCTTGTAATTTAGAAAATAAATTAACAAATGCTTTTGTGCTACATGTTCCAATTTCGACAATCTCATAAATTATGCTTGTAATTTAGAAAATAAATTAACAAATGCTTTTGTGCTACATGTTCCAATTTCGACCATCTCATCAAATGAGGCATTACATCAAATAAGATGAGAGCCAGAATTGAAGTATGTTCAAAAAACCCTATCTGTAAAATAAATGCTAGATTAGATGTCTAAAAAAATATAAGTTGATTGATATATATCACATACTAATCTTTAAGAGAGCGACAAAGCCAATCATATATCCAAGTGACAGTTTTTGTCTTATTTTTTTAGTGACTACATGAATTTGATCGACAAACAAATCAAATAATGCATTTAGTCAATTGTATGAAAAGAATCAAAATACATTCTCAACATAGTTGCAGAGACCACTTGACCAGTGTAATTATTTGATGAAAAGAAAAAGTTTGACAACAATAACATTAAATACATTTTGGGAAAGGTGGCGACGGACCTCACAAAATCAACCTTCTTCATTTTATTTTTCATTTGTATTGAACTAATACTTCATAAAGAAAACATCTCTAATATAACTTCACCTCTGTAGGGCATACATATAATCAAAACGACTGAGTTGATAGTGAAGCTTAAATATTTCTCATCAATATTAAAGTCCTTATCTTTAATATACCAACAACTCGGAATCTAGAGTATGCAGACATCTTAATAAAATAATATATATTTAAATCTTTTATAAATTTCATAATTTCTTCATTCAAGTGTTGAATAATAGAATCACATACAATACTGATTGTTGAAGGCCTACATCTACTGGAAATCATTTTGAAGTCATTTCCCTACAAAAAAAAAAACAACCAATATTAAGTGAACCTACTTGTAAGTAATAGTAAATGAAATCTGACCTAAATACTAACTTTTGAAATTGAATAATATAGAAATAAATGGGATAAATGAAGATTATCATACAAAAATAGATTCTTTACAACAACAAAACATGATTATATATAATTTAAACATTATATATGAAAATATGTACATATATCTATACACATTCAATTTTGTCCAGAAAAACTGAATAAAAAGATAATAAATGGAGTAAAAGAAACTTATCACATCAAAATGTATTGCTTCCAACAATACAACGTGATTGCATATGCCAAAAAATATAGTAATACATACATCCATATACCGATCTGTACACATTCTATTTGGCCAACAAAAATTGAATTAAACAGTAATAAATGAAACAAATGAATATTATCATATCAAAAAATATTATTTTCCAACAACAAAAAATGATTACATATGGTTTAAACATGAGTAATCATGACATTCATATGTACATCCACCTATAGACACAATCTAATTTGCCAGGAGTAATTGAATAAACAAAAAAAAAAAAAAAAAAAATGAAACTTATCAAATCAAAATACATTATTTTCAATAATAAAATATGATTACATATAATTTAGACATGAGATGAAGCAATGCATCATCTGCACACTCATTCTATTTTGAAAAGAATAAAATATCAGTACATGAAACAAACGAAGCTTATTGTATCAAAATACATTCTTTCCAACAATAAAATATGGTTAAATATATTTTAAACAAGAATTATTGTACAAAACACTCATCTGTGCAGTTATTCTATCTTATAAAAAAAAAGTTATATAAACAAAATATTGAACAAATGAAGCTTATCACATTCAAATATATTTTTTTAATAATTAAACATGATTACATATTGTTTAAACATAAGTGATCATAAAAATACATTTGTTAAACCATTCTACTTTGCCAAAAAAAATTGAATAAATAATAAAAACATGAAATAAATGAAGTTTATCACTTCAAAAATTATTTTTTTCAATTATAAAACATCATTACATATTATTTAAAATATGAGATGTGAATCAATACACCCACCTCCACATCAATTTTAATTTATCAAGAGAAATTGAATAAAACTATAATACATTGAACAAAAAAAATTATCACAATAAATACATTATTTTGAATAATAAAACATGATTACATATTATCTAAACACAGGTAATCATGTAATACACTCATCTGCACACCCATTCTATTTTGTCTAGACGATTTAAATAAAAGAAATGAATCAAACAAAAATTATCACATTAAAATGCATTATTTACAATAATAAAACATAATTACAAATTAATGAAACAAGAGGCAAGGACCAATATACTCATCTATACATCATCCGTACACTCATTAAGTTTTATCACAAAAAAAAAAATGAAACATTAATATATGAAACAACTAAGGCTTATCATATCAAATAAATTATTCTTAACAATAAACTATGATTATATATGATGTAAAGATGAATATTATATAATGCACCATTTGACACTAATTTTGTTTCGTCGAGAGGAATTGAATAAAATAGTAGTGAATTGAACAAATTAAACTTATAATATCAGCATATATTGATTCAAACTACAAAAAAAAAAAATACTACATAAGCTTTAAATATGACAATTCAATCAATACGCTCATCTGCACATCCTATTAGTTACCTATTTTGTTTTTTATTGTTTTTTTTTCTTGCCTTCATTTTCTCTTTTTGATTTTTTTGGTTCGCTTCTCCAATATCGCTTGGCTGCCACTGGAAAATCCTAAATCCTGTGAAAGAAACAACTCCCTGAGTTTAGCAGAAAACTATAAGCTCGTTGGAAATCTTTATAAAAGATTGATTGAAGTACCTTAACGATTGCTCTGCTACTCCTTCGGAAACTCAAAGAACATAATCGAAAAATCCTAAACAAAAAACCCTAAGTGGTAAAAAGGAAATGAAGGCGGGCATGCGCGTGCACGGGTATTTGAATAGATTATTTTTTCCTTATTTCAAGTTCGTATCAGGTCGGATCCGGGCATCACTAAATATACCTTTTTATGATATCATATATGGGTCCAATTGAATGGTCCCGTGTCTTAACGCTATTAGAGACCGTACGTAAATCTACATCAAGACTCCGAACTTAATATTTTCTCCTCCACTCCTTCACAACAATGTAACAAATAGTTGGAAGTGACACAATAAATAATAATCACCGTGAATAAAGAAAAAACAAATAAATGTTGGAAGCAAGATAAATCACCTTCTCATCCAGATAATCATCTGATAAAAACTCGAAAGAACTTTCTTCTTCTTTGATACTTCTAGAATATTCAGATAAAGACACTGATGCTGGACTTGATTTTGAATGAACCTGACAGTTACGAGCAATTACGCAAGATTTAGTTTACGAAAAAACGTTCCTAAAATCCTCACAACATACAAATTAACCAAAAAATTTAAACTGCAAGATATAATTAAAATTTAAGTGCAAAATAAGCTTAAATTATAAGACATAAAGTACTAAAATAGCATTTATCAAGTTCCATATGACTTGGCATATCATAATACCATGTGCCTGTGTTGAGATGAACAAGAAATCACAGTTGATATGAGTAAAATTATGCTTGCATGAGGACACATTGCAGTGCACAATCAAGAACCACCATATCTTTCCTTTGCACTAAAAATAAAAAACAGATTTACTCGAGAAGAAATATATTTTTGAAGAGTAAATGAACTTAGTAAGAATTTTGGGGGAACTGCTAGATTTATTTTTCAGTTTAATGTCATTTCAAAAGATGTTTTTTTTTTTTTAATATTTCAGAGCACTCTCAACTTCCAAAATTCTCACGCATCTGCAGCACAACACAAGTGGTTTAAATTTGCATCTTTATGTTAAGACTACATTTCTCTTATTACTTCAGTTGAGCTAACTTTTCCAATAAAAACTGCTAACCTGATAGACCTCCTTCATAATCCTAACAAATTAGCTCTACCATGCATATATTGGTGTTTTCACAATATCTCTATCATACATGTGCGCAAAAAGTCATTTCAGGCTTCCTTATTTTATCGGACAACCCTCCAAAATGAGATCCACACTCACACTAATATATAAGTGCAAGGTTTATACGATTAGACCATTGGTGTACTCCTTCATATAGTCTAATATAAATGTTGAATCCACGTTGTTCAACTTTCCATCACTTAATCTTTGAAAAGCCACATCAACGTAGTATCATCAAAATATAACTTACCAACTGTACAGATATAAAGGCAATGTGATTTTGTACAGAACTTTAGGGTACCCATTAGCTCTCAAAAACCGAACTAAGAAGCAAAGAAAGAAAAGAACAAAAATGAAGTGAGAGAGAGGAGACACTGATCCATCTAAAATACCGAAAAAGAGAATGGATCAGTTCTCAAAACTCCTATCGAAAAGACCCGAAAAAGTAGAGCCCAAGGTCTTTCCTAACAAACATAAAAGACTACTTTGCGCTGATTTTTCAAACCCCAAAGACGTAGGATTAATCAAATCAACCAAATGTTCTCGCAAATAAGGCTTGCAAATCCTCTCAAACCCCAAATTGATATCAAAATCTTCCAACTTCCAAATTAATCCATAGCCTCACACCTCAAACAAACACGAAATTTTTCCAATGCACTGAGGTGTAAGGTCTACGGCTTAAGTGAGGTAAAGCCAAGAAAATTCACGGAAAAAAGCCAATATCAGCACCCTCTAGCTCCAGACCCGAATAAACCCCCACAGGTGACTCGTGGCCAAGGCAAACCCGAGGCCAAAAGGAGAGGAGGCTCACAACTAAGGCAACCCAAGGCCAAAAGGAGAGTAGGCTCGCGGCTAAGGCAACCCAAATCGATTATATGAAGATATTTGATATACATAGGAGAGTGAATGGACAAACCCTCACAAAACCTCCAAACCGACTCCAATTTCACCAATTAGGACATAAGGAAATTGTTCAACACATCCTTCAATCACCTCACTTTATAGATAGAGCAAAGACATACATTTAAACTTGACTCATCAATCAACACCCAAGCCACTTCGTGTAGGAGGAGCCAAACAACCCCAAGGGATTGCCAGCAAGCTCACGGGTAGGACTAAGAACAAAACAAATCAAGCTCCCAAGCTACCTCTCGGGTAGGAGCAGAACCAGACAGAAACTGAACCATTCAAGGCCAAAACGAGGTCAAACAAGCAAAACCGAGCCCAACCACCAAACCAGCTCTCGGGTAAGAGCCAAAGCAAGCAAATCCAAGCTCCAAGGAAAGCAAAAATCAAGCCACTCAAAGCCAAAATAGAGCCCAAGCATAGATTAAAACCCAAGCCTTAACAGAAATTAAAATCCCAGTCATCTTAAGGTAAAACCGAGCCAACCCAAGTTTTTTCATCAAATTTCAGATTAGTTAAAGACCAAACCGAGCCAAGCAAGGCTAAAACCCGAACCCAGCAATGGTCGAAAACCAAGCTGCAATTGAGACCTCCAACACCAAGCCACAATACCAGTTAGAGCAATATTCTCATGTTTTTAAGACATCTCAAAATAGAACTACCACATGCTTTGAGTGATAAACATTTTCAAATACAAGCATAGTGGCAACTAGAGTGCTAAACCATACCCTGAAATCATCATCAGAGGCTCGGCAAGGTTAAAACCGAGAGCCAGTAAAGCACAGAGAAAAGAAGGGAGAAGGAAATACACACCCTCAAGCTTTTAAATGTCATTCCCACATAACAAATGTATAAAGAGTAAGTTAGAACATGTTTAGGAATGAGGCAAATAGTAATCTCCCTATTCTAGCATGCTAACAGGGCTCGGCAGAGAACAGAGACGAGCACAAATAAAGCACGGGCTCGGTAAAGAGCAGGGCCGAACATAGACAACGCACAAGGGCTTGGTAAAGAGCAGGGCCGAACACAGACAACGCACAGGGGGAAAGGGAAGAAGATACCTCCTTGAAGCAAAAAGAAAGTAACACAGAAACTTTAAAAGCACTCCACAACTTCACTTCCTCTCCCAACAGCAGGAGGAAATCGATTCAAGCACCAGAAGATCAAAGAAGTGAGTGAGAAAGAAAAATAGCAAAGTTTTTTCTCCCTTAGAAAGATTTTCGGTCTCTTAGAAGCTTCACAGAGGAGCTCTCATATACGTTAAGGGTAGAGGAGACGAATGATTAAGAAGATACGACAGAGGAATCGAGAGATGCGGAGGATTAGATCATCGCAGAGGATACGATCCGCGGTAGAGAAGATCGAACCCATATCGCAGAAGATAGGATACGAGGAATGGGTGTCTGCGAGATTTGTCTCGCGTGCGAGAGGCGAACACGGGAACGAAACCCCCCCAACAACACAAAGAAGGAGTGGGTTAGGCGACTGAACGAGCCATCCTAGGGCTAAGGCTGGCCCATGAGTTCGAAGGAATGAGGCGGGGAGGGAGATAGATTTAGGTTAAGGGTTTTAACTTAAGTTATTAATAATAATAACAATAATAATAATATATTATTTATTATTATAATTAACACTTAAACAGGTATTTTCTCCAAGACGCACCGTCGCAATGAAACGAACGTTCCCCCTAAGTAAAATCGATGTTTCAGACGCATCAGCGCAATCCGTTTCGTCATCCGGAGTCTTTCGGGCAACCTCATCGTCGATCGGGCTAAAAACGCGTTGCAGTCCGAATCCTATGAAAATTTTGGCTTGAATTTGATTAAACAGGACGGCGAAGAGCACAGCGGCGCCAAATCAACGAGTAGAGTCAATCCTAAGGTCGTCAGTCCTATAGGAATGCTCCCTGAGTTCCTTTGGAGTATCCTTACCTGCTAAGCAATAGCGGTCAAGACTACTACATGGAACGTCAAGTTGAGCGAAGAGAAGTCCATAATTGCTAACGGGGAGGGCTCCTTCACTAGTTTTCTAGGAGTAGTTGACAGAAAGGTCCTAGGCTAGATCCTAGGCTACTAAGGAGGGAAAAACTACACCTCGACCGAAAGCGAGGTCAACAGAGGACTTATGAGTATACAAGACAACCTTCAACAGATGATGTGATGTTGTGTGATTGCATGTCATCATCAACTTTCTTTCTTTCCTCCCTTCAAATTTCTGCAAAGACCTAACTGACAGGAATGGGTTTAATTCCCACCATTCTCCTCCTGACTTCTTCTGGGTGTTTATTGAGGTCGAGGAATTTGATGGTCCTTTTTTATTCAATGATCTTCCTATAAAAGACAAACGCATCAAGACATTTCCAAAATTAAGCCTCGTACATGTGTAATTACAGCCAACAACATGTGATACTGTTGAAATATTAACACTCAATTCACCTTACCGTAGATTAAATAGTCTAGGCTCAATCTTAAATAACACAGAATTTTTCAGTGTTAGACTTCACGTGCAGTATTGCATATCTCTTTGGCTATCATATGGAGTGAAACTCCAACCTCCGTGGTCGTGGAATTTATTAACCATGATATAACTAAGTGAACATTGGCTTTCCAGGAATGACATTTAAAAATTAACACTTTTTAGCCAATGAGATGTTCATCCTTCTCTCTATCACAGACATGCATGGAAACACATTGTGACCATTAAAGAAAATTAGGATCATGCAATTTATTGTTCATAAAAAAAATGAGAAGAGTTATCAGGTAGGATAGGGAATGAAGTCGTAGGCTTGGATCTAGAGGTGACTCCGAGAAAGAAGATTGTAAGGCAATGTCAGTGTGAAGCCAAACAAAATTAGGGGTCAGAATTAGAGTTGAGAGTGTGGCTGTGAGAATCACAGTGATGGCAGTTGAGAGAGCGACAAAGTTCATAAGAAAAAGAGAAGAGAAAGAAAGCCAGACCTAAGGTTTCTTCCGCAATGAATTTAGAGTGGACGGGTTACGAACATAATTGTTCGAACGAAGTGTCATCGTTCCTCCTGCACACGACACTCGCAGCTAGCCTTCTTCATCACCTGCATGCAAAAAACGACAAGCGTCCCGCTTACACGTAGAAAACTTAAAGCAATCAGCCCCTCTTACTTTGAAATGGAAATCCTAACTTAAGAGGGGCCTCCATCCAAACACCCTTTGACATGCAAATTGCAACCATAGTTCCCGCCTAAATGTAGTATGCATTTTGTAATTTAAATTTGAATTTAGTAGTTTGTAATATGTATTGGGCATCCCACCATGTAAAAAAATTGAAAGAAATAAATGCAAAAGAAGCTTTTGGTTGTGTTTCTCCATAATTATATTACTCTTTCCACTTAGTTCGCTTTCATGAAGTTTGAAAGCTTAAATGGCCATGGGTGCTTGGTGGCCAACCATGAAAATATGGAATGAATATATGATCTAGTTGTTTTGAAATCATATGAATTTTTTAATTTTGTTAGTTCTCCGTCAACTTCTTTATCTCCCCCGCCAAACCCAAGTTCATATATCCCTTGGTTTCATCCTGCATCAAATCGATAATTCAAGGCAACAACTTTCCAGATGTTTAAAAAAAATGATTATGGATCCCTTCACCCACTTCCTACAAATCCTAAAATTAATTATTATGCTTTCCCATAAGCCATGACTTCATACCACACTCCACTTGGTGTAAAATCCAAATGTTGATAAGGTGAGTGCGAATATACCCAAATAAGCATGCCAAAATTTTCAACCTTTTTTTTTTAATTCATCAAAAATTATTTCATCGCATTATACTCTTCAAAATGATCATTATGATACTTATATATATATATATATATATATATATATATATATATATATATATATATATATATATATATATATATATATAACCAGATGTTAAATCTCAAAGATGAGAAAGTTATGAAATTAATTTTGGTTTTGATAATATTTTCCTAAATTTTTATTTTAATTTCATTCTGTGTTATTGTGATGTTTAGTGGAATTTCAGTTTTCCACATACAAGAACATGCGACGGTTGATGAAAAAAAAAAGAAAGACTGGATTGTTCAAAAAAAAATAATTAATTTGGTTGATAATTAAATTAAACAAATTAATTTGACAATATAATTACCTGCATTTCACTTTTGATGGAGGGAAGCAGGCCAGGGTAAATAGTGAAGAAATTAGAGAAGAAAGAAGCGAACGAGAAAAAGAGAAGAAGAAAAGTGGGTATGGCAAGAAAGTTAGGTTTTGATTTCAAATTTCAGTATTTTTCTTAACAAATTGATTTATATTCCGAGTGATAGATTTATAAAGTTATTTAACCATAATAAAATTGAGATTGTTCACAAAAAGAATAAGTTTTGCGGCATTCATTTCAAAGAGATTAATCATTACATTGGTAAGATTTATAAATTATAATAAAGAAAGCAAAGCTGATGTAAATTAAACTATTGGAGGTAATTTAGTAAAAATTTCTCATACTGTGAGATGCATGTTTACAACTTACTATTTATGAGTAAATGACACAATGAAAATTTGGATGAAACAAACTCACAATTAAATGCATTTTGTATGTACAAATCTTTCTTAATTGGTAATACTTTCAATGAAGAAATTTAATATATGTAAACTACACTCATATATATAGTTTATCAGCATATTTTAAGTTAATCCAGGGATTTAGTTCGTTTAATTTGACTGAATAATTTTTTTAGATATATGTGAATTATAGAGTAATGTGTTGTTTCAAGCGAATTTAGGTGACATATTTCATCTATCATTCTATCTTGGTAAGTGGAATAAAAGGAAGAGAATTAGAGGTATATTCAGTCAGCTAAATCATACTCGTTTCTGCAACTTGTTAAGAGGGTAGTCATGGGGATGACGCTTGGCTTAGCCATCTCCACCCTATCTAGTCCACAAATAAATTCATTCCAATGAGTACCTCACAGCCACCATTGCAAATACATTTTCCCTTAGTTTCTAGTAGTCCTTATCCACTTTATTATTTATCTACAAAATTTCATTATGATCCCCAGCAAGGAACTTCAACCCATTTGCCTTCATTGCCTTCATCTATCTCTCCGCGAATAAAATCAATTCTTCTTTCCAAAAACTTGCATTTTAATTTACATTGTGGCATGACAGCATTATTCAAATAGAAAAAATGTGATAGAGTAATCATGAATCATGATAACTCGAAGAACCTAAAAAAGGGTCAGTGACGTATAAACAGGCGTTAAGATTTGCATTGGGTTAGAGTTCAACTGACACAAATTTAAAGATTCAAAATGATTTAAATTCACTTACGGACTGTGCAAGGAGAGCTTCCAATAGAATATTTACATCATCCTCCCCTGGATTAAATAAAAGAAGTATAATTTGTCATACATTCTCAGAGTCAACAATGTTAAAAAGAGTTCCATATTTGAAAGGTAGAGTTTGATAGTACCCGTAATGAATATATAAACCTACCATTTTCCTCGATCACTTTATCAACAAGAATAGATGAAAAACCCATTCCAACAAGATATGATTTGAAATGACTGCAAGAAGAGCTTGGAAGACTTTCCTGCATTGGTGTCAGGCGGAACAGTAAATGAGAAGCAAAGGTCATGTAAAGGATTTTGTTTAAAAAAAGGGCTCAAAAAATATCATAAGTTCACATTGATATGTTATGCAACATGTACAAATGAGCAATAAAAATGAACCCCATATAAAGACCAAATATTCAGATTAATACATTATTCAATATTTGTACATTAGGAGACAAAAATGAACACGTGAAGACAAAAATGTCCTCAAATTAATAAATTCTCAACAACTCCGATAGGTAGGTGACAAAGGTGAGCCTAGATGAAGACAAAAGGGACCTCAAATTAATATGATCATGCTAAACTGTACAGGTGAGGCAACAAAGATGAACCCCTAATGTAGACAAAAAGGTCCTCAATATATCTCCTTCAAATTTACTTTGGTAAAATTTCTAATATATTTTTGTGTCGGATATTATTCAAAAAAGGCAACTTTATGCTAATTATAGGTAATGCACTAAAAGTCTATATTTTATTTTAATTACTCTTATCTAAGTAATAATTAATATATCACAAAGGTTTAATTTCATGAACATTTGAATTTTATTTTGGAATTATTTACTTTGTAAAACTAATCAAGCTCGCCAAATTTTTCTTTGTTAGTTATTTCAAATTAAGGTAAAATTAAGATTAATTTCAAGTAAGAATGAAGTTTTATAGCAACTACCCTATTTTTTTTATATATAGCTTTGAGTAAAAGAATAGAGCATGGTAAGGTATGTATGTAGTAGAAGTTTAATATCATAATATATATCGCTAATATTTTTAGAAGCTATTTAATTAAATCAATAGAATATTTTAGAATACTTCTGCTCAATTAACATACGTTAACTCAATGGATCATAGAGTTGGGAATAAAGTGATATAATATTCTGGATCATTTGGGTAATTAAGTTTATCACCCATTCAATTTTAATGAGTAAAATTACAAAATGGGTGTCAATAATTATAGCAAGGTAGAATTTTGAAGATTAAATACGAAAGTATGAATGGATTTAGTGTTTTAAAGAAACGACTTAAATGTGATATCATTACTACAAAATATAGGTGTGTTGTCTTCCTGAGTAAGATATGAGACAAAATTTGCATAGCATATTTTATATAATGTATAATACATGAATATGAGTATAATAATATGTATAAAATGAAATAAAATGAATAGGGCTACAAGGTTGAATGATGCCAAAAGGTGTCAATGGTCAATTAGCACAATCCAATTTGGCAAATAATGTACCGGAAATGTTATATCAATTTAAGGGAGTAAACTCAAGGCAAAGGATGTCTTAGTTTCCCTAGATCATGTAGCCACGAAAAAAAATTAATGCAATTGTGGATGATGAATATGATGATGTAAATGATAGAAAAGATGCAATTTTTTTCAGTATGCAGCCATTGCTGTACCAGCAGAACCACCAATGACACCAGCAGTACTAAATACTAGTGTTAGTGTGGAAATTGACAACTACTTCAAGCGTTTTTAGATCCTAAAATAAATCATGTTTATTGAAGTGGATACTGGAGCTGAGGAGGATTGGATTAACATGATTTAAAAGATATTGAATAGCATTCATGCACAAGTGATAGACATGTAAAATAGAGAGACAACATGTGAGAAGACATAAAAGGAAAAACTGAAGAATTAATTTCATGAGATGAGTTTGAACCGATTTTTAGAAATTGGCTTGCCTCTCCTTCTACAAGGCCATTCCGAAGTTTTAAGTGAATTGACTTGGAGCCTAAGATAGTAATTTAGTATGAGGCTGATTTTACATCCTTACCGCCGATATGCCCCATAATTTATCTGTACATTAAGTGAGAAAAAGTTACATTTTTCTGAAAGGAAAAAGGTGTTAGTTGCACTAACCTTCAACTTCACTTAGCATCAGGAACTTTTCTAAGCTAGCAAAAAACGTAAGATTATTGTAGATCACATGGCGTGTTAAGATAGAAATGAAAATAACGATAAAAAGATGCCAGCTGACAACAGAGAAGGTGTTCAATTTAAGAAGCAAATATTTGTTTATGAGCAACAATAATTACAAGAAGAGTAGCACTAGCAAACATGTATGTTACTTTAATATGCGCTATCTGTGGTAAATCTCATTCTGGAAAAATGTTTGATGAATATTTAAAAGTATTATTTATATGGGGAGCGAGGACATATAAAAAGAAACTGGGTCAAGAAATATACACTATGACAAATAGCAAAGAACAGGTCAGAGACCAGAGGGTGATATAAGTAAGATTACTATGTTGAATAAGTATAAGAATGTTCTTTTCTTGAGGAACAATTTGGGTTGACGCAAGAAAGGATGTGGTTTAATTGGATGCACAAGTACAGGAGTCTGCTATTAGAGTTGATTGAAAATAGTTTAATTGGACCAAGTTTATCTCCTTGGAGTGCTACTTAATTTCTTGTAAAGAAGGATGGTGCTATAACGTGAAGGAGTAAGGAAAGAAAGTTGAATAAGGTTGCCATAAAAATATGCATCTTCTTCCTAAAACTGCTGTTTTGATTAATCGGGGAATGTTCATTATTTTCTAGAACTGACATAAGATTTGACTGACATCAAATGAGAGCGAAAGATAGTGATACTGAAAAGAAAATTTTACATTAAGGTAAGAGCACTCTAAGTTTCTAGTCAAGACATTTTAGCTGGCCAATAGCAAAATGTAAAGTGTTTATAAATCATAAGAGTTTCAAATATATTTTCAGCTAGAAAATAATAAATTTGAGACAATGAAAGTTGTTAGCACTGATGAAGGATCATGATCTTGATATAAAGTACTGTCCTGGAAGCCAAATGAAGCGGGAGCGGGATCTCCCGCAGCGAGAACGTGGGATCTCCCGCATGTTGACCTCATTTCTGAGGTCATTTACTTTTCTAGGGTCTTAGGATCTAGCTCTAGGAGTTCCTATTGATCATCTTAGAAAACTAGAATTGAGACTCACCCTTTTAGAAAATTCTAGCCAATTCCTTTTTTTCTTTGATGTCTAGCATCTTTGGCACAAGACCATCGTCTTATAAACGAGCGGTTATGGGCTATTTTGCGAAGATTCAAGGGAAATGTTCCTGATAGGACTTCAAGCCTTAGGAAAACATCGTCACGACCTTTTCGTCATATACACACATCAAATACACAAAGTTCACGAAATCGAACTTCAATTAAGCCCAAAGGACGGGTGAAAATGCGAACTTCTCCGGATGACCTCCGACGACAAATTGGACCGCGCCAACGCGTCTGGGATACCAATTTTAGTAGGAAATGACACCCATATTGCTATACTTTCGACACGAGAAAATTGACACGCAAATCAATAAATTCATCAAAACGACTTCCGACGACGAAACGGACCGTGCTAGCGCGTCCAGAACGTCAGAATTACCTAAAAGGAACATCCAATTTGCAATGATTTCACACGAATTAAAATGTGCAAATCAAATTTTTTTACTTTAAAAATTAAATATTTTCATACTTATATAATATGTATATAACCTAATCTCTATTCACCTAACCCGTGCGCGACTTTCCTCTGCTTCGACCGAGAGCCGCTCGGGCGGAGCCCTAGTTTCCGCACATTTCTCCTCTCCTGCGATCAGCGGCACCCGAGACCGAGGCAATGGCCGCCACGTCCGCCTCCTCTCCTGCATCTCTTCCCTCACACGCGGCATTGCTCTGCCATTCACGCACGCGGCTTGTCTCCTTGAGCGGTCCCCCAACTGCGATGTCCCACCTGGCCGGCTCTTCCTCTGCCCTAGGCCGCATTTCCTCCGCTCTAAATGTATTTCTTCTCTTCCTTTACCTGATTTGGCTACCAGGGAGGTTGGTAGGTGGCTTCTCCTTTCTCCTTTCTTTGCTATAGAACCCCAGGTGGGGGAAGGTGGAGGGTTGGCCGAAATTTTTGAGAGTTAGGAGGTGCTGTCAAAATCTCTTCTAATTTCATTCTTACCTTTTCTTCTCATCCTCTGTGGCTTGGGGGTTGTTGAAAAATTTTGAAAGGGAAAGGGAGAGTTCTTGAAGGAAGAAAGCTTGAATTTCTTTCTGCTGTTATAAAAAAAAATATTCTTTTTGTTTTGCGGTTCAAAGACATTCGCAGGGTGCCATTTTCTGAGGCTTTTAGGAAGAAGAGTGTTGCCGAATCTCCATTTGAACCACTTTGGTGGCCTCGGATCGCTGCCGAGCCCCCCCTTTCTTGATCTTCCTTGGCTGGCCGAAAATTGAAAAGGAAGGGGGAAGTGCTGCCATTTTCCTTTCTTGGATTTCCTGGTTGTTTCTTCTTAAGTGGCTTGGTATTCTTGGGGTGATGTTCTTTTCTCGTTCTTCTCTTAAAAAAAAAAAATTTCA
>NEWO01000002.1:6169876-6182662 GCA_003013225.1 Phalaenopsis aphrodite | reverse complement strand
TGTTTGGAGCTGGTTTGGTGACTTGTGAAATAAAAAAAAAAAAAAAAGTTTATATAATTTCATTTTGAAGAAAGTATGGGATTGATATAAATTTAATTCAATAGGGGTTTGGAAATGCGCAAGATTGACTTTTGGAAAGGATATCCTCCTCGGGATTGATCCGATCATTTTCTTTTTAACGAATTTAAATGTTTTAGATCGATACATTCATGAGTTTTATCGATTTAACTTGGTTTTAAAAATAGATCGGTCTACTTTTTCGTTCGTGTTGTTTTTTTTTTTTAACAGTCAAGTTAAAAATGAGAATTTCCGATTTAATTAAATTCAGAAATGATTTATAATCTCAAGAAAAATAGGAGGGAAAGAGAAGATGAGAGAATTGAAATTGAAATTTGAATTTTTTGGATGATACAATCTAAAGAGGAGATAGCGTAGCGAATAATCCACCTTTTATTTTACATAAAGAAAAAATAAATTGCAAATTGAAGGACTAGTTGGAATCGGAAAAAATGAGAATTTAGATAATAATTGAGAGATTAGTGGACTTACACTTAGATCCCTTAAGATTTGAATCAATTTAAAATCCAATTCTTTTAACTAGGATTGAACCTCAACTCACAACTCTTTTGCCAAAACCATGAGTTTACCCCTAGGTTTTAGGAGTCTGGTAGCGAGCTAAGCTGGATCTATAGACGTTTGAGGGTTAGTGGAAAGGCACTTAATTGAGATTAGACACTTTAGGACACTTCAAGTTTAAACTAAAGTGCAGGCATCCTAGATCTTATGAGCACAGCTTAAGAGATAGTTTATCATCCTAATTTTCAAATGATCCTAAGAAATTCAAACATCTAACCTCAGTTTAGGAGATAAGTAGAACACTAGGCACGAGGTTGCACTAGATTGTGACTCATGACTGATTTAATTAAATCAAATAATGAAATTCTTACCTTAACTTGACCAAAACTGAAACCCAATGCTCCGGGATTTGAGTTTGTCCTACACTCAAATCCTCCTGGCAATTGGGGACATTCCAATATCACATATAAATTTCTTATTCTTGGTTCTTTATATGTGGTATGGTATTTCATTTTATTTGTTTATCTTTTCCTTGCGATTTACCTGTTTCTATTAAATCTTTTTCAGGTTATACTTCCCTTTTTTACACAGCGCATAATAGCTAAACTTAAAGGAGCAATGAACCTACCAGGTGTACAGATTTAATTTATATTACAGCATTTCATTTTCCCAGCATGTTATATTGTTTTCATAACCTATTATACTATTTTTCTCAGCATGCTATATTGTCTTTTCTTTCTACTGTACACTATACTGCTCTTTTCTGTTATACTGCATGTTTGGTTACTTTGATACACTATGTCTTAGATTATGATAATCTAGTGGTTAGGCGTATTTTCAAAACTAAAACTAAATCAGGAAGTGTTATTACGAGAGATTCGGAGCAAACATTGTGGGCAGCGCGGCAAGGGATAACTTCAAGATGAATCTGCAACAGCAAAACACATTTTCGCATCACCTAACACTTTCTTTAGTTTAAATAACCCATAAGATCATTTCTTTGGGCTTTTTGCACAACTCTGTTTGTAATTATAAGTCCTAACGCATTAGGATTCCGAGGTTACCGTTCGGTATGGTGTAAATCCTCCTATTTTTTTTAGGCTATTTGCGCAGTCCGATATTGTGTAAACATAAGTCCTAAATCTTAAATAATTTGCAGGATTGAAATATCAAATAAACATCACTTCAAAGACAAAAGGTCACTGGGGTTTTCTCTAGATCTGTGATATCCCCTACTTTTCTTTCATTTGAATTCCTTAAATAATTGTTCCTATTTTGAGTCATTCCCATTTGATTTTCCTATGTCCAATCGTGAAAACCTAAACTTTGGAATCTTGAAGGCAAAACCACCTGATCTTAATCGAGAGTTTTCTTAAGTGATTTCGATCATTTAAGATGTAATTAACTATAGGGGCTTGCCTCTATAGGGAATCAGAAACCCAGATAAAATAAACTCTATCTAATTTTTTATGTTCGAAAGGGGAACTTGTTTGCCTTTCTATAAAAATATTTCGCAGACCAAACGGATGTTTCAAATTGTTTAGTATAGATGATTGAATCCCTATTACAAGTGATATATTTATTCTTCGAGATAAGTGTATTGCTTGTAGTATTATATTAAATCATCTAAACTATTTAAAATGTGAGACTCGTTTGGTCTCACTTATTTTAAAAATTAAAAACGTTACTTCTTTAAAAAAGTTATATTTATATTTATATTATTTTCAAAATCACAAAATCATCACTTTTCCAAACTACGAAGTTGAACAATAAAACGGCCGACACCGCAGCGAGAACGCGTGAACAGGAGCATGATCTCCCGCTGTCAGATGTGGAGCAGGATCTTCCGTAGCGGGAATGCGAGAGCGAAGTTTCCCGTAGCGGGAACTCCCGTTGTTGAACAAGTCGGCTCAATTGAGACCGGTCCAAAGTAAACCAAGGTCGAGATGCCTAGGCGTAGTAATTTGATGGGGGTACAATTGCCGCCCCTCTCCTCCTTCATTTTCTGCTTCTTCTGCGTGTGGAAGTATTTTAATGGCTATTTCAGGATCTTTCTTACCTCTCCACCCCTTCCTTTTTGTGTGGGAGTTTCCTTCTTTATTTTTTTTTCACTTTTGTTCGTTAATGGGAGTTTACAAATTGTTGTTTTCTAATTCTAGGGGGCAGTTTTTGTTGTGTATTACTTTCATATTTCTTTGTGGAGTTGTTCTCCCTGTTCGGGCAGTATCCAGAAGGTGATGGTGCTCCGGTTGCATCCTCCTCCGAGGTGGTGATGTATCTTGCATTTTCATCTTCTCTACCATTCTTACCCCCTCCTCAGCCGTCTGCCTCCCCCTCCTTTACAACTGCACCCAACCACCCATACCTGCAGTCTTACCTTATTGTCTAGCACCTTCCACAGCCCGAATGGCCTGCATCTTTGCTAACATCGCTTCCGACCCATCAATCCTTGTTACTGCAACCGCGGGACAACAAACCTTTGTTGTTTCTGTCATTTTTGCCCCAATTTCATATTGTCGTTGCACAGGCCAGATAGACTCTAGTTGTTCCTGCAATTTTCTCTCCTCGCCTTGGCTGCCGCCAAACTGGCTAGCCATCCTAATCCACCTAGCCAACCTCCAACTCCCTTATGATACACTTTTGGGGTGTTTGTTTGTGTTGTTTTATGTGTTGGTAATGTTATTTTCAATTTGTGCTATGTTGTAACCTTATTTCCATATTAATAAAAGTTGTTTTTGTTTTTCCACTGTTTTACATACTAGTTCTGATATCATTTAGTATTAGAGCTAGCCCAACCCTTGTCCTACCCTAGGGTTTCCAAGCATATGCTCCTACACAAGCCACAAATATCAAAATTTTTCTCTTCCGATTCAAATTTCACTGAAACATATATGGAACCAAAATTTTAATACGACTTTTGATGAGATTGTGGTTCCTGCACTCCTAAAAGATGAAGAACTTTTTGTTGAGACATATAAAGATCACACAAGCCAGAAGATGTCGGAGTTTAAAATTTCAATGTATGGTCGTGGTGACAACAAACTGATACATCATAGGAGGGTACAGTTTCAGCCCTCACCCCTAGTGTTACATATGAAGAGACGAAAGGCCAATGTGAAGCTCTTGTTATTGTAACGCAGCAGAAGATGTCTGTTCTCCAAAGCTTCAAGAGTTAGAGGGAAGACACGAAAGATAATAAGAATATTCCATCAATCAAACTCTTACAAACCCTCGACTTTGTTGAGGCCCAACGTGGATGAGAAGCATATGAGATATTTACTTGTTCGAAATTTGGCTCAAGAGAACCTGCGTCATTGTGTACCTCCGACTCAGATTATGCCAAACCAGAACGAATCGATAGAGAGGTATGCTGACAAGTGGGAAACACTTCGCAGATGATTTGGGAGCCAGCACAGTCGCCAATGAGATCCAGAAACGACTTGTGAGAACCAGAAGCTTCGACAGATGAAGTCAAAACTCCCCCAATCCCAGGAGACTGACACGGGAGTGGGATCACCTGCAGCGAACGCAGGAGCAAAACCTCCCGCAGCAGGAATGTAAGAAAGGGAGCATGATCTTCTGCAGCAGGAACACAGGAACGGGAGTGGGATCTCCCACAATAGACGCGGGAGCAGGAACTTCCGCGAAGAGAACGCGAGAGCAAGGTTTCCCGCCTGTTGAGCCGATCGGTCCAATTGATGCAAATCTAGAGTATACCAAGGTCGAGCGACCTGGGGGAGGGGTGATAATTTCACAAGGTGGGACTGTCGCCTGCCCCTCCTCCATTTTCTGCTTCTTCTGCACATAGAAGTATTTTAATGGCAATTTCTATAACTTTTTTTTGTTTTCCCACCTTCCTTTTTGTGTGGGAATTTTCTGCTTCTTCTTTTCCTTTTCTTCGTCAATGGGAGTTTATAAATTGTTGTTTTCTGATTGTAAGGGGAGTTCTTGTCGTGTGTGCTTTTCAAATTTCCCGTGTGGATTCCTCTTCCCTTTTGTAGTGTTGTATCTGAGGAGTTGGTGGTGCTTCGGCTGTATCCCACTCCGAGGTGATAATGTATCTTCCCTTTTCATCTTCCCTGACCCTTCTCTTCCACTCCTTTTATTCATCGCCCACTCCAATTCCTTCCCAACATCCTATCGCCCCCTTGTCTGCAGCATATGTCTTAATGTCTTAATGTCCAGCACCATCCCGCTACCCCCAAACGACCAGCATTTTTTTCTAATATCGCTTCTAACCCACCAGTCCTTGCTACCGCAGCCCCAAGGCAGCAAACCTTTGTTGTTCCTGCAGTTTCTGCCTCAAATTCTTGTTGTCGCTGCACAGGCCAGCCAGCCCTGTAGCCGTTTATGCAATTTTCTTACCTAGCCTTTGCTGTCGCCACACCTGCTAGCCATCCCAATCCACCTAGCCAACCTCTACCGCCCTTGGGATGCACTTTCGAGATGTTTGTTTGAGTCGTTTTATGTTTTGGTGATGTTATTTTTAGTTTGTGTTCTGTTGTAACCCTATTTCTCTATTAATAAAAGTTACTTTTATGTTTTCATTTTTTTTCTACCAGTTTCGGTATCACCAAATATGGTAACCCAACTTTGAATAGAAAAAATATTAGCTAGATGCTAACTAAAAAGGCAGAGTTGATTAGAGATACGGAGACATCATAGTTGGAAGTTGAAATATCGAATGACTAAGGTAAATTAATAAACATTGAGTGATATTATATCAAGACATCATAGTTGGAAGTCAAAATATAGAATGACTAAGGTAAAAGTAATACACATTGAGTGATATTACATCCTACTACAAAGAAAAGAATCAGAGATACACAGAAGGCCAACAAGGAATGTCAAAAGATGACAAACACGCAAGTGAGGATCACAAAATAGATGAGCATGATGTGGGCAGAAACAAATTACACTTTGCATTCCATGATATTTTGAGACTATTCAAAAATTTTACATAATGCTCTTTAGTCAGGTTATTCAATTCACTCAAGTAGTACCAAACATTATAAAGATTTAAAAGTATCATTTAAGTGTCCTAGGATGAAAAAAAATGTGAAAGAAATATAACAAAACATGAATCTTGACAATTGGTGAAAGCTAAACATCATAAGCCCAGCTGAACGTTAAGAGTCATCATCAATATTAGAGTGATAATGGAATGAAATAAATCTGAATTTTGTGGCAATGTCTCTCACATCAAGTCAAATATGCTCAACTTGGATTTGAAATGTCAAACAATGGGCGAGGAATATCCTTTGTGAGGTAGGACTTGAAGTGTTCATCTCGTACATAGTAATCAACCTCAAGAGCATTTAGGGATACTTTTAGTTGACTGTGGTTGTCTTTGCTGCAGTTTCTACAGTGTCTATAAGTAGGCAGAAGGCTCCTACAAGTAATGTTGCAGGGAAGTAGATCACCTACAAGAAAATTTGCATGTCATGGTCTGCAAGAGAAAAACTCCAGAGTAGGATCTACTGCAGGAAAAAAGTTCTGGAGGGTCTGCTGCAAGAAAAAGCTCTGGAGGAAAGACTGGTGCAGAAAAAAGCTCTAGAGGAGGACCTTCTGTAGGGAAAAACACCGAAGAAGGGTCTGTTGTAGGAAAAAGCTCCGGAGGAGGGTCTAATACAAAAATAATTTTGGAAATGGACCTGTCGCTGTCGGATACCGTTCTGAAGAAGGGGTTTGTTGCATGAAATAAAAAGAAAGAACACCTGGCAATGATTTTCCTTTCAGATGTTTCAAGCTCGCACCAACACCTGTTGAGATGTGGCTCAACTTAACAGCAAGCCTAGTTTTCTCCACGGCAACGTCAGAGTCGCAACCACTGATGATGGTTGCAGCAATTACACTAAGCTCGACCAATTTATGGGCAATGGCATTTGTTCTAAAAGTGAACTTCTCAAACTCAAAGACACCCATGGGCCAATTACAGATAAGGGTGTTAGCATTGTCAAGAGTTGTGTTGAATGTCTCAATGGAATTTGGTCCAATGTCAAGGCCCATCCAGCCATCAAGGATGGTAGATGTTGGCACAACCTTGCTATCGGCATCAGCTGCAAACTTGTCCGCCATAATGACATCTGAGGGTAATAAGAGTTTCACTCATTTCATATTTGCCTTCTTAATAAGACCTATTGCTAGACTAAGTTCATTTTACTCAACAAGAGAGGAACTAATGTCATGTCCTTGTGCCCTATAGAATGTGAAAATCATTCCTCCTCTAAGAAGAAGGACATCAACTTTCTCTAAAAGCGACTCCATCACCCCAATTTTTGTTGAAACCATTGAACCACTAACAATGGCAGCAAATGGCCACTTCAGGTTCACGGCGGCCCAGACAAGGTAGTCAAGTACCTTCCACATGAGGAAGCCAGCAACAGCAAGTTTCAAGTACTTTGTAACACCCTCTATTGAAGCTTGAACTCTATGAACAGTTCCTAAAGCATCATGAATATAGAGATCAGCAAGAGAATCAAGTTTCTTTGCAAACTATGGGTCATTCTTCTCTTCTTCCTTATAGAATCTCACATTCTCTAGGAGGACGACATCACCATCATGTAATGCAGCGTTGATTTTCTCCACTTCCTCGC
The DNA here is from genome assembly GCA_003013225.1 of Phalaenopsis aphrodite. Lineage (NCBI taxonomy): Eukaryota > Viridiplantae > Streptophyta > Magnoliopsida > Asparagales > Orchidaceae > Phalaenopsis > Phalaenopsis aphrodite. The sequence goes on along the minus strand of NEWO01000002.1, from coordinate 6,175,490 downwards.
CAAGGGAATCATTGGTCTCTCAAACTCCTAGAAGCTATGATATCCCAGGCATGAGAGGCTTCAAGTTGTATTTCAGAGTGACACCTATAGGGCGGGGGCGGCCCAGATGAGTGCAGTGAATGACCTTAGCTCCATGCTCCCTTAAGTAATTGATGGTGGGAGCAGCAGCCCTAATTCTGGTATTATCGATGATCATGAAGTTGTTATCGAGTGAACGTTCAGATCTACCCTAACGAACACCCTCTTCCCCTTTAGATATGTGCCCTTCAAATGGATAATGCTCCTCTTCGTTGTCATACTTAAATCTCTAAAACACAGATCCGATTGGAAGAAGATAGAGAAGTAAAACAAGGCTTGAAATGCAGGAATTTCACCGCCAACAGGAAGGATATCCAAATGCACCAAAAAGATTACGGGAAAAAGCGTCACCATTAAGGAAGCTTGCAAGAATTTACGGCCTGCAGGAAGTTTTCAAGTCGACAAAGAGGATTCTCGGTTGCTTGAGGGAATTTCAACTGCATAAGGAAATTAGGCGGCGAGAAAGGCTACAGGAGGAAATTCTAGTGGCGGGGCTTACAGGGCGAGGAAGTTTTCAGCAAAAAAGACTGAAAAAGAGAAGGCAGAGGAAAGGCCTGCAGCACAGCAAAGATTGTCTACTGCATAGAATAGAAAGTTTCTGAAGGTATGAGGCTCTAGAATTTGTTTCAAGGCTCTGATATCAGGCTGATTTTCAGAATTCGGTGGAATTATTTTATTGACATAAAAAAGGATATACATACCCTTCCATGAATCCCAGAACATAAAAGATAAGAAAAAGGAACTAACCTGAAAGGAAATATAAAACACATATATCTACAATTAATTAATTCAAAATAATTACTTGGTGCTTGGAGATAAAAGAAAAGACATAAAATAAGAAAGCATAAAATACGGAAAGAAATAGATCCAATCCAAGGAAATCCATCTAATCATCATAATTTTTTACAAGAATAAATTATTTACTAATATAACGTCTAACAATTACTTTATATCCAGACTGAAGAAGGATATTCATGAAAATTTGGGTGTTAAATTGAAACTCAGTACAACATGCCATACATAGAAAGAATATTCAGTTGTTAGAAGAGCTATAAAGACTGTTTCGGATTTTGAAAGTATTAGAGAAGACAACTTTATATTAGTAGAATTTATGCATAATGATATCTACTAATTTGAATTGTATGACAGAAAATCTAAAACTCCGCTGAGTTTGGTTGAAGATAGAGAAAAAGATTGTTGTTCTGTAGTTAATCAAGCTACTGAGAAAAAACAATATAATCAAAGACGTATTAAAAACAACCATATGACCCAAAGCATGAAATGATTAAATTTGATGTTGGTGAATTTGTATTTATTAAGGTCAAACCTATGAAAAGTATACCTAGATTTGGCTGAAAAATGAGACTAAGATAAACAAGAACTCTCAACCTATAATACGTGAGTATCAAAATCTTTAACCTTCATTCAAAGAAAATGGCATAAATTATATTTATTCGATCCTAATTTGTGACAGCATTTTTCATGAAAAAAATGAAAATTAGACTATCTTACTGATCCCAAATCAAGAGAAGATGATATCCATTTTGCTGCTTGGGATGTAGAATACCGATCAATCATGTCATGGCTACGAAAATCAATGAGATCAGAAATCATTGGAACATAAACACTCCTAACCATGACTAAAAATTTTTGGGATACATTGACACAAATTTCCTCAAAAGTTCGTGATGTTGCCTTAGACTATGAAATTGAAACTAAGATTCACGTGTAATTACTTTATTATAGCAAAATGAAAAAAAGATGACTAAAAACTATATATATATATATATATATATATATATATATATATGTGTATTTTTAATGAAGAACAATGAAAATGTTTCTATTCTACAAGCATTTGAGAAAGCAGTCTAATTTTTTATCTAGCTTGAATGTTAAATAAGATCAGAAACATACTCAAATGACTACCTTCTAACCCTAGATAAAGTTATTTACACTAAAATTGAAGAAAGGAGGCATAGCATTGTACTAGAAACACACACTGTTAATCAAAGCTCTACCCTAATTGCTGCCCCTGAACTAAATACCAGCAAGGTTGAGGCCATACAAGTCAAAATCAAGTCCACCAAGTCAAAATTATTGAAAAAATATATTCTGAATCTATTGCAAAACAGCAAAACACCCAAAAAACATAATTGGGAAGATTAAGGTAAGCCTTTATACAGCAAAAACAAGCCTTCATATCAAAACTAGTCTGAGCATCGTCAAGCCAACACGACTACTATGGAGGAAAATGACAAAGCTGCTACAAAGATAAAATAAATCGAATAAAAAGTGAAAAACTATGTCCCGACATTTAATAAACCAATGGGCCTGCTATATGACTCAATTGGTTAAGTATTCTATTTCTCACCTCTTAAGTGCTCTAAAAGCTAATTCCAATGAAACCTAAAAAACCTAAATAATAGACTCACGAGGAATAGGCCAAATGGCAAACTCCTCAAAAAAAATTTTCTCCTTTACACAATGTTCAAAAAATCGAAATATAAAAATAGTTAATGGAACTTTAGCTACATTAGCTAGAAAGAGATTATGAAAGCAAAACACGCATTTGTCCCCATTATCATATGTCCTTCGTGTTCAAAATTTATTCAAAAATCTATTATCCATTTAAAAACTAACATATGACCTAAATTTCATTGTAATTTAATATTTCATTTATTTCTTATTTCAAAATCAAACTACGAGAAAAATGATAAGGCATAATATAAACAAAAAATACTCTACTGTAAAGAAACAAATAGTAATAATCCTATGCCTCAATCTTATCTATTTAAAAATTTGAATATAAAAAGAAATATAAAAGGAACAAATTTAGCTCCATCTTATTGAGATGTGTAATCCATCCTTCATTGTATTACATTTTATGCTTGCTGCATTATTTAATAAAATGGAAGCTAAAGAATTCCAGTGTGGGGCGCATCAAATTGCCAAACACCATAAAGCAGTAGTATACACTCTTTTTTTTCATAAAGTATTTTCCAAAAGTAAGTGAAATTTTAAGTCTATATAAAAAATGCTTATTTTAAAGAAGCCATGTAATTTAATCCTTTCATCAAAATATAGTTTAGCAAAGACAAATACTTCAATAATTTTATGACTTCTATAAAACATGCCATTTTTAAAAGTGGTCTACCATCACAAAAATAGAATAATGCCTCCAGAATGTTTGTGATAAACCCAACAAAAAGTCCATATTAACATCATGCTAAGGCTCACATAGTGATTATACACTCAAGGGCCTCTCTCAAGATATTATCTTTTCCAAAAATCAAAATTTTATGACTAAGGTCGCCTCCATGGGAAGCTATGGTATGAAGATAACTTTGATTCTCTAAACTTTGATCCCTCAAAGTTTACTCACCAACACAAATAACTTCAATCAATCACATAATTAAAACCATTCCACTTCAAATAGCCTCAAATACTCTTAAAAGCGACCCTATAAAGGCCATACACAATCATCTTAAAGCTATTACTACAAGTATCAAGAAAGAGAAAAGAAAACAGCACTTAACTAAGGCATGCACAGCACAATCATTAAAATATGTGCAAGATCGACCACCGCATAATGAATGTATGGATTATAACCCAAAAACTCAAACCATCATGACATGTCTTCCTATTGCTCTCAAAAGGGGGCATACAAATACACGATCAAAAGATATACGTTGTCAAATACAATGCAAATGGAGCATTCTATAGATATAAAGCTAGACTCATTGTAGAAGGCTACACTCAATAATATGGAAGTGATTAAGGAGAAAACTTTGCACTAATTGAAAAGCTAAATAGTATTCGAATACTACTATCCCTAGCAAAAAATCCAAACTAGTTCTTACAATAGTTATATGTAAGAAATACAGTTGGATGCATTGCTATTTAACTTCGCACTCAGCATGAAGCTAGAACTTTAATAAAACAAATTTTATAGATTGAAAGCCCTCCATAATAACATTATTGCCATATGATTAGGTAAATAACTAGAATTGTAGAAGTTGACCAAGAAGATATCAAAGATTAATTGAAAATTTTATTTACCTTTCCCGCATAAAATTAGATATAAACCGTGAGGTGAGTGTTAAGCAAGTTCATGCATATACCTAAGTTTCATTACAAGTTGCATATAAAACTCTCTAGTATATAAGAAAAACCTTGATAAAAAAATTTTATTTGGATGCAATGAGGGACTAATCTTAGAAGCTTCCACAAATGCTAGCTGAGCAGGATCCCTTGTATACCAGAAATCCACTACTGGATACTAAATCTTTCTTAGAGGAAATCAAATCATTAGAAAAAAAAAATCAATTATTTGCCTTCAGATCTGATGATGAAACTAAATTTGTGCGATGGGCCAATGCCTAAGAAATTTGTGAAATATTATGATCAAAATTATGCTAAATGACTTAGGACTGCAGTGAGAATGACTGAATTTTATTGCGACAACAAATCAACTATCAAAAGTACACAAGACCTAGTTCAATATTGCCAAAGAAAACAAATTGATATTGATTAATATTTTATCAAAAAAAAAAAGTGGATTAATATATATCATAATGTCCAATCGCACAAAAAAGAAGCTAAAATCCTAACCAAGGGGCTTCCAAGCTCCATGTTCCAGAATATCATCTCCAGGTCGTAGCAAATCTCTGCTGTATAGCCTGAAGAAAATGTCTTCTAGGCCAATTGTACATAATCCAATAATTAATTCCAAGATGTCATGGGTTCTTGACTAAAACCAAAAATAGAACCAAGAATTATTTCTTGGATCCTGCAAGCAATAGCAGTTCTTCTCTTTCATGGTCTCTTAGAATTCCTAATTAATCAACTGCAATTTCTTCTTTTTTTTTTCTTTTCTTTTTTGTAAAATCAGTCGTAGCCAAAATTATTAAGAGACTAAGAAACCACTAGATTCCTAAGAAAAAATTACCATGCATAGCATAAGATCCGGTAATATAAATAAGGTTTATTCTCCTTAATGTACTGCCCAAAAAAAAATTTAAACTTCCCTCTATAAAATATTTTACATATAAAACAGTGTTCGAGTGCGTTTAATATTTTGAATTCGTTTGATCATTGCATACCACTATGTTCTGTAACTTTTAACTTATTTTTTCTCCTTAATGAATAAGCCCTCATTCAAGATCATAATATGGCATTCAAACCAACTTGTTCGTTATTGATATGGATAAAATCACATGAAACTATCACATGACAAACCAATAATAGACTCACAATTAGACTCAATTGCTTCATGTTGAAAAAATTAATGCAATTGTACTCACACAAACCAAACAACTATGGGCTTCAGAATTATTTATGTTATTCCCTTGAGAGGCAAAAACCATCATCATCATCACTAACCTTATAAAAACAAAATTAGGTTAGTTTTGTGAATCCTCACCATATTAAGTGTTGCATGTGGTACTAATTTTAGTTCATTAGAGAAGAGTTACCTGGAAATCACAATATGAAGATAGAATGCCCATATCAGAAATTCCAAAGTCATTTCATA
>NEWO01000002.1:6149696-6169566 GCA_003013225.1 Phalaenopsis aphrodite | reverse complement strand
TGACTTTCTTTAAATTAAATATTCATGAACTTCCACTGTGGAATCAATTTGTGATTGGTCTTATGCCCTCTAGCGTGGCTCATGCTTGCCTACTTGCAATTGGTATTGAGCACTACTTTCAATTAATAAAAGATTTAGAGAGTTTTCTATCCTATATGAAAATGATTCACCGATTTTACCAGTTCAAATGTATTTTAAAGAAGAAATGGCCACAAGAAGCTAAATGTTCCAGAAATAACACCCAAAAATGAGCGTGTCAAAAAACACAAAGATTGAAAAAAACATCCAAAACTAGAAACTTGAAGGCCTAAAATGAAAGAAGAAATTAAGAAAGAAAAGAGCATTACCTCCTTTACTACAACAGGTACAGAGCATGGTCTTATTAGACCAGAGGAACCAGCATCGATTGAAGAATTAACCCCAGCCTCACCATTTGGAGCACCGTCACTATTTGTACCGTCTTCTAACTTCACCTAAAATGATTCAAAATTGCAGACAAATTAATTGCACGTTCCTCATCAAAAGCAGGAAATCTGCCCAATACAAAGAAAAGACAAACAGCATTTTTTTCTGACAGTGGGATCAGGGAAAATACCATGTTACTCAGCAGAGCACTTATATGGTCCAAAAAATCTGCAAAATGCATATAAGATGAAAGTTAACAAAAGTTAAGATTTAAAATCTTCCAAGGTACATTCATACCTTCACTTGCGCTTAGTGGATGCTAGCCAAATCAGTTATTAACAAAGGTAGATTTCTGAAAAAATTCTTCTTTTTCGCTGACAGAAAAGAAAATAATCAACTGAAACAGAGAGAATGTGCATCCTCGGTACCAAAAAATCTTCCGAGATCCAGCAATCGAACCCCTCTTCCTAATTCAAATTTGATAATCCACAGCCGCTTCCTCCGCAAATAACCTATTGCCGAAAAGTAAAATGTGCAATGACATATCTTTTTTCAAAGTAGAGGTCGCTGCGCCCAATCTGACGCAAATCAGGCTTTATAAGAGGGAAATGAGATTCCAAACCCTAAACGCATAATAAGGGACGGCAAACGCGAAAAGCTTAGAAATCCCACAATCGATCAAACAAAGTGAAGAAGAAGAGTGTAATACACTACGTAGCAAAAGACAGTGGGAGCCAGAGAGGACCAAAGCCTATCGGGCAGTCGCCCGAACGGGAGCGAATATTGCGTGTGGTCCAAAGTACCATCAAAATGCAGGCACCTTCGACTTTATTTCCATTGCATTCCAGCAGCCAGGCCCGCAAATTTTAGCTTTTCAGGAACGAGGAGCTATGCTTAATCACCTCGAAGTCCCGAACGAACTCTTTTAATTTTGAAATACACATTTTCCGTGTAAAGTTTTAAAGCAAGATAGTCTTGTCTGCATAAAAATGAAAGTTTGATGTGAATTACATGAATACATAAGAATTTTGTGCAAGATGTAAATCCATTTTTTTTGTTTTTTACGAACATATCACTTGGCATCACAATATAGTGTTTTCTATTAATAAAGTACAAAGACATTGGTATTGTTTCTTATAATAAAATTGAAGAGTTGAAGAATACATGTTTTTTTATCGAAGATTCCACCGGATGAAGGTTATTACACCCTTCATCGGACTATGGGTCGTTCAGGTTGCAGGTAGTTCAGGTTACGGGTCATTCAGGCTATGGATCGTCTAGGCTATGGGGTCGTCCAATCTTTAGGTCGTTCAGAATAGGTTGTTCATACTACAGGTCGTCCAGGATGTAAGTCGTCTAGGCTGCGGGCCATCTAGAATGTGGCTTGTCCAAGCTGTGGGTCACCCATTCTACGGGCATCCACATGTTGATCGTCCCTTTTAGAGTCAGTTTCACATATTTTGATGTATGTTTTATTTTTTTTTTATTTTATCATCTTTGTGAAAGGCAATTATGAAAAGAATAAAAGAAATTTTAATGTAAAAAATGATCATAATGATTCACTAATTATACTCTGAAATGCTCTCCCGAGGCCTTTGGGTTGGTTCCGAGTCATTGTTGTCAATTAGCTAACATGGCCTAACCATTGGTCTTATTTATCACTTAGACAACAATTTTAATTTTTTTTTTCATTTGTATGTAAGAAAATGCACATGAAATAATTTCTAAATTTGTTAAACAAAAATAAAGGTTTTTGTTGGCTTTCAGTTTTTGCATTTTATCTCAACAGAGTATTTTATTTTCATGTGATATAAGATTGACTTGTGATGATTGATGGATCGGCTTCTCTAAGAATGCATTCAATTGATTTTGTTGTGCTGCGTTGGTAGGACATTTTGAGTCATTTTACAGAGTTTTTGTTAAAACATCTAATTTAAATTACAGAATTTATTGTATTTCCTATTAAGACTTATAATATGAAATAATTTATTCCTAATTATAAGGAATAAATTCTTTCCTTGATATAAGGAGATATTTTTTTCATATATTAGGAATTATTTGTTTTCCTAATTTATATTATTTCTTATTATCTCTCAATAATTAATATGAATTATTGAGATACCTGGTGATATATTTCATTTCATATCATTTCTTTTTTATTATTTTTCCTACTATAGAATTATTGTAAGGGTTATGATTGATGGATCAGTTTCTCTAAGAATGCATTCAATTGATTTTGTTGTGCTGCGTTGGTAGGACATTTTGAGTCATTTTACAGAGTTTTTGTTAAAACATCTAATTTAAATTACATGATTTATTGTATTTTCTATTAAGACTTATAATAGGAAATAATTTATTCCTAATTATAAGGAATAAATTCTTTCCTTAATATAAGGAGATATTTTTTTTATATATTAGGAATTATTTGTTTTCCTAATTTATATTATTTATTATTATCTCTCAATAATTAATATGAATTATTGAGATACCCGGTGATATCTTTCATTTCATATCATTTCTTTTTTATTATTTTTGCTATTATAGAATTATTGTAAGGGTTATTTGCACCCTCGTTCATATCAATAAAAATATTCTGCATTATTCTAAATTTCTACTTAGTATCAGAGCCAAAAGTTTGCTCTAACCACCAGTAATAGTCGGAGGACCTTCGTTACTCCCTTCACGTCGGCCTTCTTGCGGGAAGGGAGGAACTTGCTCTTTGCTCAAATCTGCCCCAAGAGAAGCAGGTTAAAAAATGACCCATGATGAATCAATTAATTCTCATCAACGTTTGGGAGATTTTCCAAAGAAGGTGATCAAAATTTTGCGCAGAGATTGTAAGGCACCCAATCGAATACAATCCAGCGGCGACACTTGATCAGATCCCAGCAACGGCTCAAGGGCGAATAGCGGGTGATCTCCCGATCATTTCTCTGTAGCATCTCCCACATCCCAACCCGTTTTCCTAATTGGATACGGACGATGTTCTCTTACGGTAGCAAGAAGGTCGATTGCATGCGAGAGATGAAGGCGGAAAAATTGGTCAGGTTCAGCTACGTCCAATAGCCGTCGGAATCCCAACAACCATCCTATAGGACCTCCCCTACCCTTTCCTACAACAGGAATTCTCCCTGCAGTACAGTTGTGTTCATCCTTCGCTAGAATTTTCCCTATCACAGACTCGTCTCCATCGGATTCTCTCTGTTGTAGGCTCATCTGCTAGGATCTCTCTGCATCCGGTTCTCAGGCCAATAGGAATTCCTCTACCAACTTGTAGGCTAGCCGGAATCACTTCTCCCCTGCTGTTGGTTATCTCCCTGCAAGTTCCAGGCCCTCCTCCGCTAGGATTTTTCCTTGAAGATCGCTCCTTATATCTACAGGCCCTGTCGGTACTCCTTCCCTTGCAGCCACTAGCCACCAGAACTCTCTCCTTGCAGAAATTATGAACTTCAAACCTCCTCCTATTAGGGAATTTTTGAACTTTCCTTGGGAGGTGGAGAATTGGATTTTGCAGTGGCTTCAAGCGCTAGATCTTCAAGTTATCAGTGGATGCCATGCAGATGAGAGGTTAAGGCCTCGGCTTAAGCTGAATGCTTCTAGCGATGTTGCAGAAGACCATTTTATTGCCCAACTTCTTCAGTATTTTGAATGCATCACAAGTTGCAGTTCTTGCCTGTGGCTTATGTCTTCCACTTGCTTTTGTTATTGTGGAGAAGATTAACAAACTAGAAAATAGGTTATTCTCAATTTCCTTTAGGGGTTTTCTGATTTTGACCTTCCTTCGTCTGTGAGAAAGTGAGAAGACGTGTTCGGGATTCATTATTCCATATCGAGTCAATTACATCTGCCTCATTGCATGCATTCTATTAGCCAAACTGACGGAGGAAATGTGGATAAACATGGAAGTTCTAGTGAAAAACTTCTCTTTTATGCCAGCCAAGTTCGTAATCCTTCTTTTGCATTTTCGAACGGACTTCCCTACAATTTCAGCTAGATCCCTCTGTTGTTGTTTCTAGCCAGATCCTTCTATTGGCCTCTTCAATACCTAATGCAGGGTCTCCTTCCTTCTAAAACTCCCAATAAGATCTCCTTCATGCTGGATCTTCCTTCAGTCCACTCTGTCAGGAGGATCTCCTTGCAAAATCTTTAATTTCCTGCAACCAACACTATTTATGTGGTTGTAGGCTCTCTCTCGAGTCCTCCGAGCAGCAAGAATCTATTATTGCAAGCCCGCATCTTCCTGTTATAGGCCCTCTACTGAAGCTTCTCCCTCGAGCAGGTCCAGATGGTTTTTTGTTTCATCTCCCGCTAGTACATCTGTAGAATCCAGTTGCGAGAGAAAATTCCCATAACGCGATTCCTGTAGTCTCCCTCTCCCGGTGTTTCCCTGCGGGTCTATCTCTCGTAAGACCATCCTCTTTGCATATCAGCAACAAATCAACAATAAACTTCTTCACTGCAGGAGTAAACTTCCTTCTTTGTATCCTCCTATGCCGATATCAGCGATGGGGCTCCAGCCAGGGTGGCAGCAGCGATGTTGCCACCCACCTTATGATCATCTTGCTGGAGATATCATTGTCGTGGATCAAACAAGCCATCCATTTCTCCTGCAGTATTTTTTCTTTCCTGCCCAAGCGTCAGGGGGAGTTGCGTTTCTAACCGGACCTTCTCCAAGTAGCCATCAGAACCGGAGACCTCTCTACATTCTTCTCTGCAGCCACCAATTCCTGTAGCTTCTGTTGCACCTCACATTTTTCCCTATGCAGACGTCGCTAGTCGTCGGAGTCAATTTCTGCAGACTTTGTTGTGCCTCATTTTTTCCCTACGTAGGTGTCTTGTTCACTACACCATTGTGATTTCAGTGATTTTCATACTACTAGAACTTCCTGCAGTCATACATGCTGCCAACTGGACCTTCGGGCTTACTCCTTCAGCCGATTCTCTCCTCTGTAGTCTTTCCCGCCGTCAGACTTCCCTCATGTAGCTTTTCTTGCCGTCAGATCTACCTCAATAAATTTTCCCTGCAGATTTTGGCCAGCTCTTCCCAAGGAAAGCACTGCTCTTTCTTACAGCATTATTACAGCATTCTTTGAGCACTACAACTTTCCCGAGCACTGTCGTTGGCCCTCTGTAGCTTTCTTGCAACCTCCCTGCAACCTCCTTACAGCTTTCCTGCAACCTCCCTGCAGCCTTCTTGCAGCTTTCATGCAATTTTCAGTCAATCGGTGACTTACAAATTCATCAATGTCTCGAAATTGAGCTTTGACACTCTTAGGTTTCAACATTCTCAGCACTCTTTAAGACATTCGGCTTCGGCACTTACGGTTTGAGGATTGTTGGAATTTCTTGTTGGCAAATTGATGTTACATGTCCAGTCAGCATACCACAGCCGATGTTTTCAAATTTAAGTTGAATATGGTTTTCAACCATGTTCAACTTTAGGGGGAGTGTTGAAATATCTTATTTAAATTACATAATTTATTGTCTTTCCTGTTAAGACTTATAATAGGAAATAATTTAAATCTAGTTATGAGGAATAAATTCTTTCCTTAATATAAAAAGATATTTTATTTTCATATATTAGAAATTATTTGTTTTCCTAATTTATATTATTTCATATTATCTCTCAATAACTAATATGAATTAATTATTTGAGATATCTGGTGATATATATATTTCATTTCATATCATTTCTTTTTTATTATTTTTCTTATTATAGGATTCTTGTAAGGGTTATTTATACACCCGTTCATATCAATAAAACTATTCCACATAATTCTAAATTTCTACACTTTTAAATGAATTTTGTCAATTAAACATAACTCATCCATGTTGGATTTTGGATTTTAAGAAAATATTGTTGTGAAAAAGGGTGGCAATAAAACAAAATATTGGAACGATAAATTCACAAACAGAAAAAAAACAGCAGAACAATCATATTTACGTGGTTCGGCAAATTGTCTACGTCTACGGAGTTGCAGATGATTTTATTACTTTGAGCATTACTCCGTTAATCATCTTGACGATTTACGAGAAAACACACTCTCTCCTCCTCTCCTTCATACTCCTGAGCACCACACAGAAGAAGAAGAAACAAGGCATTGTGATACAGAATTTTCGTAATCCGAATGCCAAGGAGAAGCCGCTCTCCTTTGAGAATCACGCTGAAGCAACCAAAAGGAGTTGCGCCTGCTGTTGAGTTAATCTAGTTGTCTACAGAAATTGTTTATGTTTTTTTTTTATTTTTCATGTTTTAGGCGGTTAGGAAAACCTTTATGTGGTTAGTTAGTTTTTATTTTCAGAAAAACGTGACGTGCAGTTATTGTACAGTTATAATTTGTATTTGTTTGTATATTAAGAAAACTTGAAAATGTAATGTGTGTTAAGTAAAAAAAAAAAGAAAAAAAAACATGAATCGACACAAAACCAAAAGAACACATAGATTTAACGAGGTTCAACAATATGCCTACATCATCGGGAGCAGAGGGGCGAATTTCACTATTTCAGAGGGGGAGTTCAGTTACATACCCAAATGTTACATATATATATATATATATATATATATATATATATATATATATATATATATATATATATATATATATATATATATATATATATATATATATATATATATATATATATATATATATATATATATATATATATATACACACATACATATTAAAAACTCATAGATAAATTACCAACACGCCCTTGCTCCCCCCCAACCCACAAAATATGAAGAGACACAACTCTTCACCAAGAGATACACCTCTTCACTTCAAGAAACTCCAACTTCCGGTATATGAGCCATACCTAACAATTCATCACCTTGACGAATATCTAACCTCTTAGGAGAAATACTTCATGGAGTTTATTACACCGTAGTGGGTTGGACAACCATGCCAACTAGCAACTGCTGCATTTTCATCATATGATTTGACAGAGTGCACTCCATCTACAACTGTACTCCCCAACAGTTGATAGATTTTACCATCAGGTTTCGTAGCCCGCAATGCCTTCAAAAAATTCATTATGCCAAAAAATCTTTCACTTTTGTTTGCAACAATCTGAAGTTTCCTATTCCACCAAACTTCACTATCTCGAATTTTGCATCAGACATTGTCATTCGAATTTAATCCTGCAGTGAATTTTACATGCCTTGTATGAAAGAAAACACACACCACAAATAAATTCAAATAAATCTGAAATTTCCTTTGTCAATTTGCAGCAATTTACCGCAGTTTCCAATGATTCGTGAATCAAATTTTTCACATGAAGCACCTTTCCTGTTCGCACAAAATTCGGCTAAAATAATGCGGACACCAGCTGAACTCCACTTGTGACAATCTCTTCTACGACAAACCTGTGAACAATCAACGAAATTTGCGAACTCCACTTGTCGCAATTTCTCATGCGATAAGTCTGCGAACTCCGTTGGCCGAGCACTACCTGTCGCAACTGCACCTGCCGCAAAACCTCATGTGACAAACTTGCAAACACTTGTCGCAACTGCACCTGTCGCAACTGCACCTGTCGCAACTCCTGCGACAAACTTACGAACTCCGCTGGGCGAGCACTAACTATCGCAACTGCACCCGTCGCAACTCCTCGTGCAAAAAACTTGCGAACTCCACCTGACGGAGTACCACCTGTCGCAACTGCACCTGCCGCAACTCTACTTGCGACAAACTTGCAAACTCCGCTGGTCGAGCACCACTTGTCGCAACTGCACCTGCCGCAACTCCTCCTATCGCGACACCGACAGATTCTCTGCGAACTCCTGCTCTACCGTTTGCGAACACCCGACGAACTGCTCCGCGAACTGTTGCGACGCTTAGCAAAGCCCTTCGTCGGCACTTTCTTCGGTATTCATGAAACGTCGACCCGCGTCGCACCTCTGCACAAATGTCTATACGAAAAGTCTGCCTCAGACCTCTTCTCGCCGAACTCCTCTAATTCCTGTGAAACTGGCAAGCCCTGCTCGACTACCTCTTCTCCTCATCGTTGCAGTCCTCTCGCGCGAACCTGTCATCTGAAACTTCCAACAAAGTTTGCTCAGGCTAACTTCCAGCCGATTCCCTCTTCGAGAATATTCTCGCTGCAACGAAAGAAGGGAATATTCTTCGAAAACTGTCGAACGAACTTCCTCTCGCGCTCCTATGCCGCGAATCTTCCCTTCTGAAGCGATTTCGCAGGCGGAGAACTCCTTCGTTGTGGAACTCCTCCCCATCGTGTGTTCGATCGAACTATTGTAACTGCCTCAATGATCTGGTCCGCCCAGCGCGCTGCACGAACTCCAGCGTTCTGCCGAACCGCTGCCTCGGTTGCGAAGAAGGTGTCGAACAGGGCGTGCGAACTCTTCCTCCCGCGTGATTCTTTTTTTCTTGCACGATTCTTCCTCCGCGCGAATAGTGAATCTCTTGGCAAACGCCTCCCGTCTGCCGCAATTCGCAGAAGAAGGATTCAGTCGCAAGGCGAAACTTCTCCTCGCTCGCAGATCGCTCTAACTGCCTACGTCGCTGAACCCCTATCGCGTGAAACCTTCCCAGGCATGAGCTCCGAATTCGCCGAACTCTTGACAGAAGCCCTAACCGCGTCACTGCGAACTCCTGTTTGAATTGTCGCAGGAACTCCTTCAGGCGTCGCTACTATGATCCGATCCGATCCGATCTGCGCGAACGCAGATCTTTCGCTAAAGCCCTAGTAATTGCCGCAAACCGTCAAAACTGCCCGAACTTCTCCTTTCAAATCCTTGTTCTTTCTTCCTTGGGCTGCCAAAGTTTTCTTCTCTGCCCCTAGAACTTGGCCGATACCAATAAATATTGTAAAATTTAGAGCGAAAAAAAAACAAGGATCGACACAAAACCAGAAGAACACAGAGATTTAACGAGGTTCGGCAATATGCCTACGTCCTCGGGAGCACAACGGTGAATTTCTCTATTTCAGAGAGAGAGTTCAGTTACATACCCAAGGGTTATATATATATATATATATATATATAGACATATTAAAAACCCATAGATAAATTACCAACACACCCTCGCTCCCCCAACCCACAAAATATGAAGAGACACAACTCTTCACTAAGAGACACACATCTTCACCAAGAAACACACATCTTCACTTCAAGAAACTCCAACTTTCGGTATATGAGCCATAACTAACACCTGCAACCTCACCAAAACAACACAAAGAGGGGAGAAGCCTAGTTCAGTGTGGCCTTGCAGCTTGCTTTAAGTCTTTCCAATTTTGCCCATTAAGGAAAGAAAAGTCTGTCAAGTAAATATGAAGAAGAAGCAAGAATATTAGAGAGAGAGAGAGGCGGCAAAACATTAACAAAGGGAAGTATAATAATAGAATAATAATAAATGAGGAAACAAATCAATTCGTTTTCATAGATGCAAGACATCCCAATCACGAAGTGGATCAGGCTCCACATAACTTAATAATTAAATATTAACAAGAGAACTTCGAGTGTTATTATCGAACATTTAATAGAATTTTTCCGATTGAACGTTAATCTGTTGTTATTGGTTTTTAAGAAATTATTATCTATCAGACTTCAAGCGTTGTTATAGGTTTTGTTGAGTTACTGCCTAGTTCAAGTTTTACATTTCCCATGTCTTGATTGCTCGGTCAGATCGTCGCCTTTAGACGGACCGCACCTTACGTCAGACATATTAAGTGGGTCTTATCGTAGCCTCTGCGTGGGAAATCGTTGAGAATCGCTGTCAAGATAATTCGTATGCTACCCACCGTAGATCTTGTCGCTAATGAGTAGGAAACTATCGCCATATTTTGACCCCCTCCGAGTTAGGAGGCATGGGTTTTTATTGATGCTTGGGCGTTGTAGGTCAATTTTTGTGAATTTTGTTGATTGGATGATAATTCATCGTTTTCCGATTTTTCAACGAAACATTGTTGATTCGATGCTGGTCGTCATTGTCGGACTTTAAAAAAATATTACTAATTGGAAGCCGAGCATTGCTATCGATTTTGTGGCTTGAATGAAACTAATGACAACAAGTCGGCTCGAGTTTTCCAAATCTCGATCAAAACTAAGTCATTGACCACTAAAGTGGAAATCAAACTTTGCACAAAGAAATGATTCATGTATTCTCCCACCTCCATCCATCCATTGATTTGACTAGGGGTTTAAGTGACTCAAGTCGAATCGTGAGTCGGCTTGAGCTCAGTTTGATAAGGGGCTCGTGAACAGAGCTCGATAAGCTAACAAGTCAAGCTCAAGCTAGTTCCAACTCGACTCAAGAGCTCGTGAGCCGGATCCTTTAAATAAATATTAATATAAATATAGTTAAAATATAATAAGTTTATTTTATCTTTAAGTATTAAAAAAGTTTAAATATTTTATATTAAGAAATTTTTTTTAAAAATATAATAGTTTTAAAACTAAATTGACTTGGTGTTGTAATACATTCATCATTTCAGATTTTAATTGGTGAAGTTTAAAAGGCGTTCAACAAAGTACATATCATACTTATTTATACTTTTAATTATTAACCCTAGCCCTTCAAAAATCCTCATTAGTTTCCACATACAACATGCATCCCACAATAGATCTAATACTATAGCATTGATCATATATGAAGCCTAAAAAGAAAAATACAAGTATTTTATAATTTTATAATTTTTATTTTTAAAAATTTGAATGTATGCATTGTTTTTATAATGAAGTATCATGTAGGTCTAATCCCTCTAAATAGACGACGACAACAACAACAACAAGCCTTTTATCCCAGTAAGTAGAGTCCGCTACATGAATTTTTTTTTTTTTTCCATTATATCCTATTGAGTGACATATTTTCATTTAATTTTCATAAATTAAGATATTTTTTTAAACAATATGCCCCAATATTTCTAGGTCTACCTCTGCCTTTCTTGACATAAATGAATCTAAAACATCTACTCTCCTAACCGGATCATCAGATGGTCGAAGGTTAAAGTGGTCAAAACCATCTAAGACGAATCTCTCTAACTTTGTCCGTCAGTGGAGCTACACCAACCATATCATGAATATATTCATTTCGCATTTGTCTCTAAGTGCAAAACCACTCATCCGCCTGAGTATTCTCATCTCGGCAACACAACTTATTTTATGCTTCTCTTTTAAAGGCCAACGTTCTGCGCCATAAAGCATTGCAACTCTCACCACCATCTTATAAAACTTACTTTCAGTCTAAGCGGTACTTTTCTATTACACAATAGACCCAATGCATTCCTCCACTTCAATCAACCAACTTGAATTTTACTAATAGCATCCCCATCTATATTACCATAACTTTGAACAATAGACCTAATATATCTAAAGTGTTCACACCTTTTGATGATTTAATCACCCATAATTACAACTTTGTCATTAGAGCTACTACTACTAAAATAACATTCAATGTATTCAGTTTTAGTTCTACTCAAACAAAGACCCTTAGACTCCAATGTAGACACCCATAACTCAATTTTTTCCCGATCTATTTTTCTAGTCTTATCCACAAGAAAGATATCATCAGCAAAAATATACACCAAGGTACATCCTCCTGTAAATTTCTAGTAAGAGCATCCATAACTAAAGCAAAAAGATATGGGCTTAAAGTCGATCCTTGATGTAATCCAACTAAAATCCTCATTTTGTTCGAACACAAGTAACAACTCTAGTATACATATCTTTAGTGACCCGAATACAAGTCATATCATTACACTTCTCTAGAACTCTCCTAAGAATTTCTCTTAAAACCTTATGGTAAGCTTTTTCTAAATCAATAAAAACCATTGTAGATCATCCATATTCTCTCTGTGTTTCTTCATCAAACCTCTCAATAAATGTATATCTTCCATGGTAGACCTATCCGACATAAATCCAAACTGATTGTGAGAAATCATTGTAATACGTTTTAACTTATGTTCAATTACCTTCTCAAATAATTTTAAAGTATGACACATAATTTGCACCAACTTGTGCATCCAATTTATTCTTAAAAATGGGGGCCAAAATACTCTTCCTTCACTCTTTAGGCATCTTTTAGTTTTTAAAATAATAGTAAAGAGTTTAGTAAGCTAAGAAACTCTCAAATCTCCTAAATATTTCCACACTTCAATTGAAATATCATCAGGTCCTACAAATTTTCCACCATTGATGTTCTTTAAAGCATCATCTACTAATTTTTACTAACGCGACAGTAAAAATGAAATATTTTATTATTATTAATAATATTAAGGTTGCTAAGGTCTATCGTATTTTTTGAAATATCATTGAAAAATTTATCAAAATAACTCACTCACCTGTGTTGAATATCTTTTTTTTCAAAAAACTCTTTTAGATTTTCATCTTTAACAAATTTTACTTGAGTTAAATCTTTACTTTTCTTTTTTTTTTGTTTGGCTAGTTTGAACATATATATTTTTCACTCACTTTAGTATCTAATCTATTTTAAAGATCACTGCAAACAATTTTTTTTGAGTCAAAAATTGTTCTCTTAGACTCCCTGAGCTTTTTTATATTTTTCTAGTTATCTAA
This sequence comes from Phalaenopsis aphrodite, assembly GCA_003013225.1. Lineage (NCBI taxonomy): Eukaryota > Viridiplantae > Streptophyta > Magnoliopsida > Asparagales > Orchidaceae > Phalaenopsis > Phalaenopsis aphrodite. The sequence continues at coordinate 6,156,626 of NEWO01000002.1, read as the reverse complement.
GATTTTACATTTAAACTAATTTTTATAACACAACTTCTTATATTTTATATTTTCTTGCATATTATTATTCTACCACCAACGATTTTTATTTATATAAACTTTTCATTTTGATTCTTCAAGTACACCTTTTGCCACTTGTTTAATAGTGTTCGTTATTTTATCCCACATAGAATTTACTTCTTCATGCACATCCCAAATCTTAAAATTTAGAAGTTTACTCATAAAAATAATTTTATTTGTCTTTTTGGTGTCATCTAATTCTATGATAGTGATTTCTAGTATTCTTTATTTTACAACTCTTCATCTTAAAATTCAAAATTAATAATCAATGTTGACTACTTAAATTCTCACTTGGAAAGACCTTATAATTTATACATTCTCGAGGATCACTTCTCATAAGAACATAATTAATTTGTGTTTTATTAGATCCATTCTTATGAGTAATAATATGAAAATATCTTTTCTTGAATAAAGTATTAGTAATCACAAAATAATACACTAAAGAAAAGTCTAATATGACTGTCTTATTCATTAATCACTCTAAAACTGTAGCCACCATGCATATTTCTAAAATTTTCTACCACTTTGATGCCATTTTTAATGTGACTCCTACATGAATACCAAAGTTTAAAACCTAAGCTATCAATATCCTTAATTTTTCTCCAATACATTTAGTTTCTTGAATACATAAAATAATTATTTTTCTATGAACCATAATATCAGTTAATTCTATTAATTTACCTGTGAGAGTACCTATATCCCAAGATCCTATCCTAATATTAGTTTCATGGCATAATTCTTTACTCACATCCATCCGTAATGTGAGAATCATTACTTATTTGATACTACACCGTGCCCCGGTATAGTGACCCTTGCACTCTTTCACCATATTCTAGTCATACAACGCGTAGCATCTAGGAAATGCCTAACATTACACAAGAATCAAAAGAATTTATGTCATAATTTTTCAATAAATGTTACGCTGGTTGTCAACTACCTAACGGAACTCTTCAATTTTCACATCCTGGGATTGGAACCCAACAATTACATAGTTAATCTCTCAGAATAGACAATATATAAAAATAAAACTTTTATAAACAAATTTGAGAGGATGAGAAAAAAATTTTCAGTGATTGCCAACACACTTGTAGTAGATGTAAATCAATGCCAACAATGACGACAGACTCCGAATTGTTCATAAAAGTATAAATTTAACGTAATCAAAATGCTAATTATTTACAATTATATGAATGTCAGTAACAAAGATTTTCTGCATGTTGCATACATGCAATTTGACATTTGTAGGAGGGGAGTATTTGGGTGAATGATTGTCTCAACAGTTAGATTTTGAAGCATGAACTAAGTTATTTATAGGAAAGAAGAAATAAAGAATTTATCGATTAGGCTCTTCAGCATAAGTTATGGTGTTCGATCTTCTCTTACCACTTATACTGGCTATATAGAAGGCAAGCTCCATAGAAAATGAGTAGTAAAAACCACTTCCTCTCTAGACGTCAAGTTGCAGAATTTCCTCTTAGATATTCTAACTGCTTTCAAGTAGTACCCCTAGGTTTGCAGCAAATCCCCTAGAGTATGAGAGTTTAACATCTCACAAAAACATAAACTGTCATGTGGCACATCAAGATAACTGCCTTGGAGATATTGAGGAGTAAGCAACCAAAGATATATGTGCATGCTGTTAGGGCATCAAATATGACGTAAGTCATCCATGGTGGTTTATGGTCGGTTGCCCTCCCCCATGCTATTGACATTGCAATTGCATCTTTGGTTTCAATGTGCTTGTAAAAAAAATTATCAAAAAGCACTTTTAAGTTTCTAATTGAATCTGATAAAAAATGTTTAAACTAATGCTTAAATAACTTTCTATGCAAATTAAGATGCTACAAATCTAGTAGTTAACAATCAAATCTATCAAACAATAATGTCATTGTAAGGATTTTCAATCGGTGGATGGCTAGTGTTTGATGACAAATTTCAAAACCTTCAAAGCTGAGATTGAATTGAAAGCAACATACACCCAAAATATTAATGAGCTGACCCATATTATACATATCAAAAGTGTTAGGACAAGCTCATTCTTATCTTTCCCTATGGGTACCTTTTTAGGCCTTAATCCTAGGTCAACAAGAATAAATTCTTTTAGTTTGTTAGAGTGGATTAACTCTTTGAATGAACCGCAAAGATGGAGAATCATCTATATCATGCCCATAATCTTTGTGAAGGAAGTAATCTTTCAAAGACTAAAAGGAAATGGATGTGGGTCGCATTGGCAAATGTTTAGATAAATACTCCATATCACTAAAATAATCCTATATCTCAGTAATTGTTCCTAGAGTGGAGTGTAGCCTAAACTATTGAGGTGACTGCTCCATTTTTGTAGTCATAGGTAGGCAAGTGTCTAACTTGCCTCTGAGGGCTTGTTACTGGTGGTAGTAATGATGGTAAAGCTTTTTTATTGGCTTATCTTAATTACTGAGCGATTTCTTTTAATGATCCCTGAAATGTCACTAACAGTTCCTAATATGTTTGAAATAATGTGACTTATAGGTCAAAGTTGAAATCATATGAATGTATTTCCAACATTAATGTGTATGCTAATCAACTGGAGCAACTTTAAAAATCTTTTCGATTTTCAAAAAGTTAAGAGCACAACAAGAAGAAACTTTTTGAAAACCTTGAGCGAGCATTGCATGGAAGGCAGTAAGCTCCAAATCTTGGATGTTCATCACCTTATTTTGGGAGCCGTTAATGAAGCAACAAAGAGGCTTATCAAACTCATGTCTCAAGTTCAACAAAGCCTATGAATTCCTCAATAGCCATTGAGCATTAGCTAATTGTGTGATGAGTTGAAGGCTAAAAAAATGGTAATGATCTATGGAGGAAGGTAAGAGAGCCATCATAATATTAGTTCTTTGAATATGATGAAAAGCAGGCACTTCACTAAATCACTATTTGTGAAGAGAGAAATTGTCAAATCGAAGTGAGAAACATGATCTGATGTGTCTAGCTTCCTTTGGCAGGAATCCAGCACAAAATACACCAGCACACAAGCCCCGGTGATTTGCACCAAGGTAACATTCCTAGGTTATGCCTAATGATTAACACTTTATTGAATGGAAAGAGAAAGGCAACTTTTTGTGCCCAATTCAAAAAGGTATAACTCATCATTAGAATGAGCTAGAGCATAATGTCACCTCTCAAAAGAGCTCTTTAGGGTGATGGTCAGCCCATGACTTAAATACTGATTTTCGGCCCTACACCTAGCCGATGTGGGACTTTTTGTCGGTAACATTCTCTTCCACTCAATCACACGACGCCCTTGTCACGGATCGGCTCCTCCGAGAGTCTCACTGGACCATGGAGAGTCCACAGACCTGACAAGCAGTAATCGGCTCTGATACCATTTGTCACCTCCCAAAAGAGCTCTTAGGGGGGGTGGTCCCAGGACTTAAATACTGTTTTTCGGCCCTACACCAAGTCGATGTGGGACTTTTGGTCCGTAACATTCTCCTCCATCCAATCACGTGACGCCGTCGTCACGGAGCGGCTCCATCAAGGGTCCCACTAGACCATGGAGAGTCCATACACCTGACAGACAGTAATATGCTCTGATACCACTTGTCACCTCCCAAAAGAGTTCTTCGAGGTGGTGGACAACCCAGGACTTAAATACTATTTTTCGGCCCCACACCTAGCCGATGTGGGACATTTTGTGGTGACAATAAGCTCTGAAGTTGAGATGGCAAAGAATTTGAGGTAGATGGGTGATTTGTGCTCATAAATGGAATGAGTCAGATGCATAACTTATGATAAAAACTAGAAAGTCCTCTAGATCATCTTTTTGAAATGGTCCTCTGTATAAATAACTTGTTTAGAGGTAGCATAAACAATGGGTCATTGATTTAGAAGGAAAATTCAATATCATTGGGAAAATCCATGATTCAGTTCTTTATCTTTAACAAATCCAAGCCCATCTTTTTTTAGAGAATGTTAGATCCAATGTTTTCTGTAAAAAGACATCAAAATATTGTTTGAAATAAGGATCAAGTTCAAAGGGGAGAAAGAGAGAGGGGGAAAATGTGTGTGTGTGAGAGAGAGAGAGAGAGAGAAACTCAGAAATCTTTTGAACGAGCTGATTTATAAAGATCAGATTTTAGTGAAACAATATTTTGGGTAAAAATAAAAATTACATGATATTCACACTTGATCACTATCCCTTGTTTGTAGGAGGGGATAAAGGGTCAATGCTACATAATTGGTTGCTTGACAAGATTACAAAAAAAATGCATCAAACGGACTAAATGTAGCTAGTAGTATGATACATGAGTTTGGTTCATAAAGGTGTGATATTTGAAAACTATGAGTGCTGCAAATTGAGGGTAGATAACTTTAGGAAAATATAGTGAAAAGCCCCTAATTTTCATGTGGGCGATATGGATGAAGAACTTAATAGTATGCTATTGAGAATTGAGTATAGAGTTTAAGCTGTCTAAGTGACTTCATCAATCCCTTGGGCCAGCATAATACCACGATACTAAGGATTGAGTGAGGTTTGTCTTATGGATAACTTGATAAGGTTGGCTTTGAGTAGCTCACAATCAATGGCTCGTTGAGCTAAATTCAGACTCTCATAATAACATGATCAACCTAACTCAAACAAATATGAGTTGGAGATTTTTACAATTTTTGTGATTATAATCAAATGGATTAAATTATCATAAGAAAAGGAGAATGGGAAAAAAAGCGTTAAGAACTCAAATTCAAAATTTTCTAGCCAGTTTCATATGAACAAACATTAGTGTTTAATAAAATGATGACCCAATCTGGTTCATACAAAATAGAGAGAGGCGATCGAGATCATGTGCCAGAAGGACTAAGCAGCGTCATCATCAAAAGGAAAAAAAAAAAAAAACAAGGGTTTCATCGCCGTTTCATCCACCAGTTTGGAGGAATCACGCAAAAGGAAAAGTATAGCAGAAAGCAAGACCGTCTCGACCTAAAAAATGGGAAAGCATCACCAAAAAGCCTCTATGGCACCTGCAAAAAAGGCAGATCATTCAGATCGTAAAGCATGACAACAAATTTCACAGACAAGAAAAATTCAAACAAAAACAATCACCTTTTTGTAGCCACCAGTACGCCACCACTCGGGTGGAGGGAAATGAATGCCTTTGCTTTCAGCGATTTCGAGAATGTCTTTATCACCTAAGCTCCGATCCGAATGCAGGGAGAAATGCTTAACTAGGTCGATGAAATTGTCCAGCTGAAGCGTCCGTTCAGGGATGGAACTGGAAGATGACTCGGTGCGGGTTGGAGCGCCATTAAAGTTCCCCTTGTCGATTTGGCTCAACGGCGAATCAGGAAGCATCTGGTTCTCCGAAGGAGTAGCAATAGGGAAAGTCCGGCATTTTAGGCGGGAGATGGCAGAGCACAAACCAGGATCGACGACTTCCGGCGCGTGACGGAGAGCTTCTTGTGCCTCCGGAGGTATTATACATTCGAATATGATGGAAGCAAAGGGATCGTGAGGATCGTCCCCCATTGGAGAGAAACCGGAAGCGGGAGAGAGCGGAAGAGAGGGACGGCCGGCGGATGGCATTTTAGCCCACCTTAGTATTTCAAAATTGAAACATACTTAGACCAATAAGCTTTAAATGAACCAATGCACTTGACAAGGCAAACTCAGCTCGCATTAATACTTTATAATAATGTTCAACTTAGCAAAGAGACAAGTAAATGTCTTTTCTAAACTCAAATTTTTAAATATAATTCAACTTATTTATTAATATTCAACAATTAATTTATTTTTTATTCAACAATTAATTTTTTAAATGTTCTATGTTCTTATGATATATTATTTAAATAGAATTTGATTAACTATTGTTTATTTAATTGCATATTTAATAATAAAATATTATAATTTAATAGCAACGTGCATATAAATTTAATATATTCTTTTCTTATTTTTTCTTTCAATGAATTGGGCGCATTTGGGGCGTCGTTTTCAATGCTAACCCCAAAATGCTAAATGACTCGTTTAGGAGGTTGTGTCTCATGTGCATTTCGGCGGCGTTCAACTGTGGAATGGAAAATGCCGAAATGATTGAAGGAGGGCGCGTTCAGCGATTTGAGCTCTATCTCGACTGCGAAATATTGTTGCTCCCCTTTTTACATTCTCGCTCCCCTTTCTACATTCTCTGAAATCCCCCCTCTGTCTCTTTCAAATACTCCTCATCATTCTTTCCCCATTCTCTATCGCTGCTTTAGCGCAGAAACCCGAATTCCTTCTCCTCTCCGTTAGTTCTCAGTGTCGTCACCTCTCACTGCCCATATATGTATGTATATGTCATACTTCTTTGTTTTTTTGTGGTGGTGGTTTGATGATTTGTGTTTTACAATCTTTTTCTTTTGGTGGTTTGATGGTTTGCATTTGACCATCTTCTCGGTTTACATGTTGGTAGTTTGATGGTTTATGTTTTACTATCTTTTCTTTTTGTTCTCTCTGCTTTCCCGAGAAATTGCGTTGACTCGATGAAAATTTGAAAATTAAGCTGTTAGAGAAGTTAGATAAGTTGCATTATAGTAATTGCATTTCATTGTCACTGCTTTAATTTTTAAAAAGTATTTTATGATAATGATATGAGCACTGTTGGTTATTTTGAAAAAAAAATACCTGAGAAATTGTTTTGAGCTGATGGAACATCAAGTTTAGATGTCATATAAGTTATTTCATTTCAATTTACTTTTCTTCAATCAGGAAAAGCATTTTATGAATATATATATGAGCATTATTGGTTCTTTCATAAGAAAATTACTTATAAAAATTATCTTGCCCTCATACACATATCGAAGTTTAGATTGGAAAATTTTGAGCGTTGTTGGTTCTTTCAAATTATACATAAGAAATTT
>NEWO01000002.1:6057234-6149644 GCA_003013225.1 Phalaenopsis aphrodite | reverse complement strand
ACTCCGCTTTTTTCTTGGTTTTCCAATAGTTTTCAAAAATACATTATTTATTGCCATTTTTTGTTGGTTTTGTCTGCAATATGTCATACTTGCTGTCCTCACTTCAAGCACTCTCGCAGTTAATAATCCAAATTTGATGAAGGGGCTCCTTGCCGGTGAGGCTGCCTCACCGTCCGACCAACCGTCTTGATCGTCTCCTCCGGTTGGCCGCCTCACCGTACCGACCATCTTTGTCAGTCGTTGCTCGGAAATTTTCCCCGCAACAAACTGCTTCACTGTCCATCTCCTGATCGGCATTCAGTCACGCGGAATATCTCCCAACTCCGGCGTCTGCCACGCAAAAAATTCCCTCCACGCAAGACATCTCTATCGCTCGGAATATTGCCACCACGACGGTCGCCTCTACTCAGCGGGCCGACAATTTGAACTAGTCGAACGCCCCCCTTCCGGGTGTCCCCCTCGTTGCGCGAAGAAACTTATCGGCTGTCTATCCGACACTCTTCCCTGTCGCGCCTCAATATCCCCTGTAAACTGACCAGCAAGCTAAACCTGTTGCACCATAAATCCTCACCGGCCAACTTTCTCTTCCGGTCGGCAGCCCAGCCGACCGGCTATTTCAGATCACCATTCAATCACTTTAGCCGGATGACCATATCACCAGTCGGCTATTTCCACTCCCCGGATATTCCCAATTGACCGACCATCTACCCGTCGACTGGCACCTCATCGAACGGGCCCAACGACATGCTTTTTCGATCGCTCAGATGTTCGAACCTCCCCGCAAGACCGCAAACCGCCTTGCAAAAGCCTTAATTCGAGGTTTCTTGGAAATGATGTTCAAGGTTGTCTTCCTTGAGTGTGTTGAACGATGAGATTCATGACTTCATCAGAGAATGTGACGGTGTAGGGGGTTTTTTGGGATCTAAAGTTGGAAATACCAAGCAGCTAATCAACAAACCAAAACCTGTCGAAGCAGAGGAGATGGAAAAGATATTCCAACAAGTTAAAGAAGAACAACAACGCTTTGACCAAAAATATCAAAGAGAACAAGCGTAGAATTTGAAGTATGATCTAGCAACCAAAGACACCTGGGGCATTGTGGAGATGCATCGCTGGCTTCTCAAAAAAAGAAAATTTATTTACAAAATTTTTGCTGATCGGATGCCATTTTGCCGACTGGACACCACTCTGCCAACTGGATGCTTGCTTCCGGCTGGCCACCTGCTTCCGGCCGTCCACTCCGCTCCTACCCGAAACCATAGAGGAAGCTTGTAAAATCTAGCAGGCCACCCTCAGGACGACCCCTGCTCTGGTCGCCTTTGGCCAGCCACCCCAAATCACAGAAAATTTTAATACATACCACTTAATTCTTATATATTTATATATTTACACACATACCAATCAATTCTTTTGTACCTCCAGTAGGACACTCTCCAATTGACCGCTGCTCTCGTTGCCTTCGGACAACCACTGCTCCGGTAGGGCACCTCAAATCAAGGAAGATTTACATACATACCACTCAAATTTTATATATTTATATATTTACATACATACCCCTCAATTCTTTCGTATACCTTCAACAGGCCACCCTCTAGCCGGCCGCTGCTCTGGTCGGCTCCAGCCGGCCACCTCAAAATCAGAGAAGATTTACAAACATGCCACTCAATTCTTATACACTCATATATATATTTATATACTAAGTTATACATCCCACCTACCTCTCACCATCTACTAAATTATATTAGCACAGTTAGCTCCTTCTTCAAGGACAATTAATTAAATCTATAAGGGTCTTCAACCTTATATAGGTCAAGATTTGGCAATGACCACTCGACACATGGGGAACTCGAACCCTTGTAGCAAGTTGACAATAACGTAAAGAACATCCGATCAGTTAAAAGAATAAAAAAATAATTGACAACGACGATATAGACATCCGATCGGTAAAACACCCCAAGGGCTAGTCAAGAAACTTTCCTTACAACGAGCTCAAGTCTAGTAGCTCGGATCATATGAACATCTGATTCTCTGCCCAGTAGCGACAAACTCCACGAAAGCTACATCGACAACCATCCCAGAGAGGAGTCTAGGCGGCCTCCTCCCATATAGATGAGACCAAACCTAAGACGGAGGTCAGAGTGAAATGTTAGTATTCGGCTTCAACACCCAAACCCGGAGTTAGATCTCTACCCAGTAGCGGCAAGCTATGTGAAGGGTACGACGACAATTATCCTGGAGAGGAGTCTAAGTCACCTTCTCCCATCAAGAGTAGACCAAACTTAAGACATATGTATATCGATCACAGCCCCCCACACCAAGATTGTCCGGTTGATCCCCTCTACTTACACATTCGAACTGTGTTCATCCCTGGAGATGATCCCCTACCCGACAACGACAAGTTCTGTGATAGTTAATAGGTAGCCCATCTCGGGATTTGATTTTTGTGCTCGTGTTTTGTTTGCTTTATAAATTTTCTTGTCCTCATTGCAGCTATCGTTATCAAGGAGTAAGAAAATTTAAAAACTTAATATTTATACTAAAAAATGATATGCACAGATCTCGATGTAATTTAACGGTCCAGATAATAAGATCAAAATACCCAAAATATCATCTACTAACCTCTTTTAAAGCAATGGTAATGTTGTAATTTATTTTTGATCATTCTATCATCTATAAATAGGATGAGCCTTTCATGAAAAGGGGCTTTTGGTTCCCTCTTCTTGTAATCCCTATTTTTTATAGAATAAAATTGATCTAAGGCCCGGAAAACACCCCATTCGCCCCGACGGGGCAAGCCCTCCTCTCTCTCTCTCTCTCTCTCTCTCTCTCTCCCTCCCTCTCTCCCTCTCTCGCTCAATGCATTCTATTACATGGGTGTGATCTACCGGACAAACCTATATTCAACAATAACATATATATGAATCAATAGATTTGAGAAATACGGATAGATTCTGAGAACATGCATGTGTTGTCACAAAGGAAGGGATATCAGGTGGCATGCACGCTCATAAAGCAGTATATCATCACCTACATTCCTACACGTGATGTGGAGAGCTTCACAGCGTAAAGCATCGTAAGAGTGTATACAAAGTCATGAGTAAAATCAAGCAAAATTGATATCAGTTGGCAGCTGGGAATGAGATGCAGCATAACAAATCCCGTAAAAATTAAATGGTAGGAAATAGAGAACAAGTGTTATGCAGTAATAACTCTACCAGCATATATGTTCAGATCTTCTTCGGACACGTATTCTTCCAAATGCAGGAAAAAAATCTGTACCACAAACCTTACGTGATTACAAACACCCTAAGCTCTGCTCTATCTCCTCTAGTTATCCTCAAGTCAGAATCAAGGTAGACAACCTCAAACTCACCACTTCCTGTGTTTGAAGGAGACCTCAGTGCATCAGGAAGACGGGGAATTTCAAAAGGTGGCAGCTGAGATAAATTCCCTGATGGCTTGACACTAGTTTTCTCGAATGTTATCTTTACCTTTGAGGTTCCTGTTAAACAAAATACAGATCTTGCAGTTTACGCTTTACTTATCTTTGTAAGAGTTCATAATAATTAGTAGGGGGCATGTAGTCGCTGACCAATAAGCTCAAATTTGTGAGCCAATGTAGCTGTGGCTTCGATTTGAGGAAGCGGCCAAGGAGTACTAAACTGAAGCTCTACTATGTTGTCAAAATCTTTACTAAGGATATCTATCCGCTGGAACACCTGTTTACAAAATTTCAATGGAAAGAATATCAATTATCGCATCCTAGAAGTTGTGCTGAATTAAAAGCAAAATTTATGGGACAAACCTGTCCAAGCGTAATTGGGATAAGCCTTCCTGTAGGAGGGCCAGGGCGACTTCCACCGAGCGAGCGAGAAGAGAAAGCACTGCTGTAGATCAACTTCCACTTCCCTTGGAGGTTATCCAAGTCTTTGGTAAGGACAACAGGCCCACCTGCAGCCTCAAGCTCCTTTGCAGCAGAATCGGCCATTCTGAGGTCTTCCTCACTGGCTGCAAGGCCTCTGTTCAGCCCAGAAACAATACTCTGCATCACACCAGCTTATAATTTTTTAAGGAAGAAAAACTATGCTATGGTAAACGGAAAGCAAACATGAAAACAGTCCTCTTATTATGGCAGATGACAGTCAATGCAGTAGTACACTTTGTTTATAAAGACAACGCTAATAAATGTTGCATACATAAGAGCACGGAGTGCACATTGTTTATGCACAGAAACCATTCCATCTTGTTTTTTCTTGAGGGATATGTTCATTTTCATTTCACGAAATTTCAGTTTAGTTAGTTAAAATAGAGCAGTATACCACCCAAGCTTCTCCCAAACTAATCCCGAGTTCTTGGAAAACTGTTAATAGGGCATGCCGAGTTATGTAGGTCTGAATAAAGCCTCCATATCGAAAGAGGCACAAACTCAAGAACATTGTTTTCAAACATGCTGATGATCTTGGAGCTGAATCTACCACATTGCCAGAGCTGTCGTTCACACAAATTAAAGATTCAAAGGCATCCACTTCAATAGGGCTGCATATGAAATGAGCATTTGACAAGCTATCCAATGACTTGACTCGATTAAAGCTTGTTTATGATTATTTACCTAATTTAAAGAGTATGAACATTTTCGTAAATACTCGGTTGATAAATGAGCAAATTTGAATAGATTGTTTTTCAATTTATTTATATTTATAAATAATATCATTTAAAGCTCGTAAAAAAGCTCGCCGAGACGCTTGATTAAAGCTCATTAGTGAATAATATTGTCTAAATGATTACTTTTTTTATATTCAATAGGTTTTATTTAAAATGACCAGTTTTTTTCTAATAAATTACTCATATAAAGCTAAAGTAAGGCACAAATATGGCTCATGTATAATTTTAAAAGAGTTGCTCGTTAATAAGCATCATCACTCTATGAATTGAGCTTGAATAGGATATAATAAATAAGTTCAGGCTCAAACACATTCTGAAAAGCTCGAATTGACCTTTAGCTTGAGCTCAAACAAGCACTTGCTTAGCTCAGCCTGGTTCAGTTCATTTGCAACCCCACTCTTGAGGCACTAAGGTCGTAGTTATAACCCAAAATAGGGTTGGGAATTTAACTCAAAGATCAAGGATCTCTCAAAAAATCTAAACAATTTTTAGTAGAAATTGTGCTAGGATCGAAAACAATGAGTCAATTACTAAGCCAAGTTCATCTTGGATTGAACTTGAATTGAGTCAGCCCTGGATCAAATCGAGCCAGCTTAAGATCATATCAGAATAGAAATATATGGATAGATGCCAATATACATACATATATTTATGTATTTGAATTTGATTAATGTATAGATTCATTTATGGATCCACATATACACCTATGCATGTATATGATATTGTCTGAAAGTCTGGCTAAGAAAACCTAGAAAGACTGAGATCAAAATGATATTTGGCTCAAATCAAACAACCAAGCAAGCATGCAATGAATCATCAAAATTGAGAACAAAGTGATCCTGCTTATAGTTACGCCTAATTGGATTTAGAATTGAAACAAGTATATATGAGCCAATGTGAACCAAAGTTAAACTGGCTTGAGATTAAATGAAATGGCTTGGAGTCAAAATCTTGAGCCAAAGTAGGACTGACTAAAGATAGAAAAATTAACAACCTAAACCAAAGAATTACGAATGCTTAGCTACATGCTAATCACCAAAGCTCCAACTTCCTATATGAGATCAATCGTTGAAGATAGAGTAAATAGCCTGATAAATAATGATTTTAGGACACTTTCTGGCAGAAGTAAACTATTGAAAGCACCCCAAAATAGAGAAACTAAAAACTATATCATCACACAACTACAAGCTGTTTTTACAAAAAGACTTCTGCAACAAACATTATGAGATGTATCTGGGTAGAATGTCAATACCTTCACCACCTCAAAGAGAATGAAAGGTCAAGAACTTAAACAAGTGTGACATCAGGGAAGAATATATTGGCTCCTTTGGAACCCCAATCTATTGGTACCATATGGTGGTGGTTCTCTAGGGACTATACCCATATATCATTACATCAAGGTGGAACAATAAAAATTCAGTGTTTCACTATGAGAGGTTTTCTTTTCATATATTATCACCTCTAGTCCTTATGAGATATCTATGGATGACACAATTCATAGCCCAACAATCACATCTAAGAAGCATTAACTCAGGCTAAAAGTTATAGTAATTTCATTGACTCAATGCTACTGATCATTGAAAGCTCCTTGACCAAGGGACTATAGTTACAGCACAAAGAACTCTAGGATAGAGCATATACTTACAACTAAGGCTCCCTAATTCTTTCGACAAAGATAAACCTGAAAACATTGTAGATGATGGATCCAAGACGTTTAAACAAGGTCAACTACCATCCCAATAATCATTATGCTACTGCACAAAGCAAGGTAAATAAGAAGTACAGTTGAGCGAGAGCGATCTCCTTAATTAAAATACTTATCAAGAAATGTTAATTATAGAGGCTTAACTAATTGTCATTTGTTCATGTGGTATTGCTCCTACTACAAAGCTTCTAAAGTCGTTCCTCTGTTTCCAAAGAATTAACAAGTAATCTTTTAAAATCCAGATAATTTTGTCAACTTTGTTAGGGAAAACTTCTCTCTATTTTCAGATGCGGCTATACTCCATCTTTAATGTTGCTAAAATATAGTTGAACGAGGTTGCAATAACTAGGCTTATTAGACCTTATCTCCTAGAAGTAGGAGAATTCATTCTGCTCTGCCTATAATTGGGATTTACAATAAAGATGGAGAATCCAATCTACTTGTAGTGACCGTGCCTAACAAGTAATAGCAAAACGCCCCTCCTAATAATTTGTAGAAGTTTGTCATTGACTTGAGCCATAACTTTTACAATAAAAAATTTAGTACTCTCAAGTTTTCAAAACTTGGAGTTGTCAACTCGCAACATAATCAACAAGATGATTATTGTAAAGATGGCCAATAGTGTTTCAATCTCAATATCAAATTTGGCCCTAATTAATGGCCACATGGGCCAATTAGCCAATTTGGAACTAAGTGAAAGACTAAGATCAGACTGTTGACCTCATTTTTAATGAGGTTGGCAAATCTTTCTTCCATTCTTATTCTATAAAACCCAATCTTAATATAAGAGCTCCTTTTTAGATTCTGTTAGCCGACTTTCCTAAATGGTGATCAGATCAAATCAAAATTAAAATAAATCAATTCACCTTCCTTTATTTAAGGTGAACTCAATTTATTATTAACTCATTTAATTGAAGATGAACTGACCACAACTAGATAATCAAGAATCAGAAAGCAAACCAAACTATTCCCTAGGGTACCCTTGGACCATCATTAAGACTATTAGATCCTATAAACTCAAAAAATCTACTTCCTTCTAGGAGTCTAAGACCCATCCTTGACTCACCCTTGAAACAAATTGTTTGGTCGACCTAGTTTGACCAAGTCAGCACATGGTGACCAAATAAGAACCAATCACAAAATCAAATTTCTATACTCAACCATTAGATTCACAATGAACTTCACAAGCTTAAGAGTCATTAAAGAACCATACTCGAGACAAACTTGGGCTAGCATTCCAAAAACTAACATAATAGACTACCCTAAGATCCTTTGAAATCCAAATAAAATCAACAAAATTAAGCAAATCAAGCCCAAGTGCTCTAATGGACTTGTACAAATTATAAATCAACCCAATTAAACCTAATTGACCCATTTGGTGTAGTTAACCAAATATGATCCGTTAAGGAGTGTTGGGTCAAACTCTAAAAGCCACTTAAAGCATAATTAATAAAATCAAACATAAAATCATCCCAATTAAGTTGAACCTGATTTGAGAATATTGACCTTAAATTGGCTAAATAGGCTAACTTAACCCAATAGGATATATGCAGAGATGGTTGAGTCAAATGTAACTCTTCCCCAATTAATTCAAACCAGCTGAATTTTGATCAAATACACCTAATGACCTTTAATAATTTCTTCAAAATCAACCAAACAAACCCAAGACCACGTGGGTTAATTACAGACCAAATCCAAGTTTATTGAGAATTAAACCTAAGATAACTCATTTAGAATTACCTTGGGTCAAGACTAGTCATTTACAAACCAATGATACCCAAACGAGGTTAAGTGCTTTATTTTATTTAATATAATACAATGAGACCGTAATGATCCACGTAAAGAGATTCAAATCATATTGATATTGGTTCAATCTAAAACCAATTCAAACCAAACTATCCCAATCCAAGTGCTTAAAATAAACAATCCAAGGGCATGATGATCCAAACTAGACCAAATAAAGAAATTTCAAATTTAATTCATTTACTTTTTGAACTAAGACCCTCATATCATCTCCTATCTGTTGTCGAAATAAGTTAAGGGGATCAAGCATGGAGTCAAATTCAGGTTCAACATAATCCACTTAAACCCAAAATCTAGTATGGGCTATAAGAGAGGTGGAGAGCTCAATTCACTCATAACTACCAAAGCTACCCTCTTGTGATTCCTCCTATCCACAACAAAACTGAGAAGCTCACTTGCAAATCATATTGAAAAGGACAAAGAGAAGCAAGCTCGGTTTAGCTCTAATCGCCTAAGGAACTGAACCACTCCTCAAAAAGCTTGGATGCCATTGTTCTAGCTAAAACTAGTCCCTAGCTTGGCCTATAAATAGACCTTCAATCAGAGGCTTGAGGTTCGACTCTTGCACCCAAATCATTACCCTACATATTAATAGGAAACTTTAAAGAATAAGTAAATTGAATGTTCAAATATATATATATATATATCTATATATATATATATATAAATTTATTAGCCGAAACAAAATATATTTATATTTACATATAAAACAACTAATAAACAATTAATTAGATAAATTACAAATGAATGTATCTAATAAGTAATAATAATATTGAGGTTCAAATTCATAAGAAAATGAGACATCTTTATCAACATCTTTTTTATCAATAGTTACATTTATTAGAATGTTGTGGAAGATGTTTTTTTATGATGAGAAGATAAAAATATTTGTAGGTACATTTCTGTTTGGGAATTCACTACAGCACCGTTAAATGCCTATTTACTTTGACATATATACCCATATTTAATTTATATGATACTCCAACATATCAATTAAATTTTATTTTCAATTGATTTTAATATCAAAATAATTATATGAATGATTAGTTAAGTATAATGATATAATCCCTTCAATTATTATAAGCTAATATTTGGCCTACGATATCCAAATGAAGTTTTGGATCTATTAAAAGTTCAATTTATAAATCATCTTAACCAAATTATAACATATTTTTTACTCAATTTTATAAATAATTTTCTAGGTACCATGGATATGAAAATATAATTATTCTTATTTGAGTAATATTTCTTACAAATAAAAATATTTTCGTAAAATTGAATTATCTGAAATCAATAGGTGTCTATTTTATGAATTATTTTCACTAAAATGTTCTACAAATTGTAGTAATTTTTGAATTTTTGTTTTATTATTTTTAGACTTTTATTTTAAGATAAAAGATGATTTCTATAAATATTATACTGATAACAAAATAATTCATATATATGAATATACCCTTCTTTATTCTTTTATGTATAATTTAATCACAGTTATAGAAGTCTCCAGTAAGCTTCATCTTTCATTTTTGTTCATGATAGAAAAAAGGGAAATAGGAGAGAGAGAGAAGAGAGAAAGCTATAGTTTGAAAGCCAATAGCTACTTTCACAAGGCAAATTTGTTAAGAAAATTAATTAGTACAAGATACACTAGTGTCTTCCTATCTCTATTTTCAAAGGTTTTGTTTTTATCTGATTTACTATAATTTATTTGGACACATTAAAAAAACCTTGATATTTTAATAATTTTTACCAACTAACTTTTAATATGTTATAATCCAATTTATTTTGCACATATGAAAATTATTATATTAAATTTTATTCAGTATTTTTTTATATTTTTAAGGGCATTTCTTGATTCAAGTAAAATTAGCTAGAGTAGATATTTTAATAAATCCTCATCACATGATATTTGCATAAATAGATTATATGCATATTTCCTGTAATTCATATATTATGACTTTATATTGATATAACAATATTCATTTATATTATGAACCCTATTGTTTCTAGTTTACATGCAATTTCAAAGGGAATAAAAATGATATGATGCGATGAATGTTAAGTATAATCTAAGATATTAATTGTTACATATACTATGAAATATGTGTACACAAAATTTATTTGTATAGAGCCACAATATCCTTTAGGAGGAAGGGTAATTAGTCTTTTTTAAAAAAAAAAAATTGGTTAGTGGTATAAGTCTTATACAAAATGAGACAAACGATTGGAATATAATTTGAATTAAGTGTCATATACCATGCCACCTATTATTCTTATTTATATGCCATATCATGATATTATACCGAACTTATTATGATTAGAATAGAGAATACATGTGATATTAAAAAAGTAATTCAAAATTCATATTTGTATAATATATGTGTGACTATGGATAAATCCTATATTATTATACATGATAACCTGAAGTATAAAGACCGCTTCTAGCATATATGATACTCTGCATGAAATATGGCATTAAGATGATATTTTTTATTCATGATTTTCATTCTGTACATAATACCTACATATAAATACTAGCATATAGATTTATCTACTTCACATATTGTTCTTGAATTGATAATTGTTGGCACACATTTTCTTGAATCTTTTGTGTATTGAATATATATGTAGGTCTCATATAACCTTTTGAGCTTTTGCTGATCTCTCAAATATTTATCCAACGAAGAGTAAAACTCCGGTGGAGTAAGGCGGTTGTTCTTGTAAATAGAGGTACTCTTTTGTTTATTTGTGGATGTGTACTTTTATAATAATGACTTAGAATTTTATATAATTATTTTGAATGTCAACAACTTTGGCATACAACTTTGGCATACAAATTTGTGTGTGTGTAAATTTTGATGATTTAATGGCTCTATAATGCGACTTAGATAATATAAAGAAATCCTTTCGAATATATCTTAGGAAAAGCCTAATCATGCACTCGACTTGATGTGAACTATTATAGCATAAAAACTATGTTGAGCAAAATCATGACAAATTGCCTTGCTCCATTGTATGTACCCTAGCCACTAGGACCATCAACACTTGCAAATTTCATACGCATCAAATCTCTCCCACTCCTCATACTTGCTTCATTGCTAATATAATATCAACATCATTTTTGTAATGTTTCATTTTATAATAGTGTCCATGGGTTTCTTTGTTTAAAGCTTAATATTGTTTTGTTGAAAACTTGCATCGATTTTAAATCTTTAAACATAAATTGCATCATTACACTTAGCTTAACTTATTGAATTGTGGCCTCGTCCAAATCCTGATTTCCACCTCACTAACTACAATAATTGCAGCTGCATGTCTAACTGCCACTGGCTCTTTGTTAACTCATGACTTCAAGGTCTTACTACGCTAGGATATATTCTTATGATACTTACTTCGAAAATGATCATTATGCATTACGATCACATCGTAAAATCTCTAAGACACATGCACCACATACTCTTCAACCCGTTATAATGATCCAGAAAGATAGCATGTCATAAGAACACATCAACAAGAGGAAGTTGCATCTTAACTTTTAACCGGACAATTTCAAAGAAAGAAGGAACCAGGTGTAGCAGCCTGACCACTTCATGCATGTGCTCGGCATGCACACAAGAAAGGAGACGACTAGTTCGATCTGGCACAGGAAAATTTGGATGGTGCAAAGCATATTTGGGATCAAGTTTAGCCCGCTTATAGTTAATTAGATACAGCGCATAAGAATCAAATAAAAGATAATATTCTACAACCAGCAGGGAATCTAGTTTGGCAACCAAATGGTAAATAAATATGCATGAGCAACAAATTGACTAGATGAAAATACAGCACGAGTTGGAATCATAAAAAAAAAAAAAGTGCATTTGGGCAGCGGAATTGCATCAATTACACCAAAAGTAATCAATTAAGCATTACTAGGCGAGAAGCTTCTACAATTAGGCACTATTTGATTGCAAGATTTAAGTAGAATTTAATTTAAGTTAAATCTTTCCGGACAATGTTTTGTGTGACAAAGTCTACATCAATGTTTAAGGTTGCATCAATCCAAAATTTCTCTTTAAATCCTAATTTTAAAAAACATCTACCAAACAATTACCAGCATTTAATCAGATTAAACATAGATCGTATCAAATGTTTTTTAGAATTCAAACTCAGGATTTACTAAATTTGGATTTTATAAGATTTAATCAATCCCGCTTAAGCCAAAGAGCCCTTAAACTCCAGTGTTTGACATAAATCAAACAAAATAAACAAACTTCGACCCTATCAGCTTTCGCCAATCGCTTCATCCTCCTTTCCAATGAATCCATCGGATGGTGAAGTTTTAGATAATGTACATCAGAAACACGTTAGCACGAATCTCGAGGAGGTTCAACAGACTAAAAGTCAAAGTACGGCTAGGAAGGCTCGCTACCAGAAGATCAAAGGACCTACTGACATAAAACCAAAGGACTCATTAGCAGAAGACAAAGAGACCTATTTGACTAGGTGCAACCACCCCTTAAACTGGGGCTAAGGGCCGACTAGATGCAAGCCATTCAGACCAAAAGCCGAAGCCAATCAAATCAAGCAAAAGTATCAACCTACCTCTCAACACGACCCAATTCAAGGGAAAAGTTCAACATCCCAAACCACCTCATGGACACTCTCATTGGGTTATGAGTTACCTTTCGGATTACGGTGATTCATCCTCTGCCCCATAGCCTAGCCTTATTTTGCTGACCAGAGGTCCTGGTCCAGGGATTATAAGTCAAAATTTGGAGCAAGATAGTGGGCTAGAGGAACCGAGCCGACTGAGCCAAATCTTGCCAACTCAAAGTTATTCCAGAGTCGACCGAAAATATCGGCACACATAGCCGACCAAACAATCCTTACCAAACCATAGGCTTATAATTATAAAATACACAAAATACCTGTAATGCTTCCATTAAAACAGAAGAAAACATGTAATTACACATACTATACCCTCCTCATCTATAAATAAAGATCATTTTATGAGAAATGACCAATCAACATTTCATATTATTGTTCATTATTGTGCACTTTTCTATTATTTTCACTTCCCTCTCAATATCTCTCTTTTTACCTTATGTTATTCCCTGGGTCTCACAATTTCGGATTCAACAGGTAAGAAATTCAACGTTCCAAATGAATGGTTGAAGAATTACTAAGCAGCGGGAAAGAGGAGGCTAACCAGTAGTTTGAGTTTGAGAGATGTGACATCGGACGGGTTCGTTAAAGAGGGCAGTGGATCAACGGCAGATAGCTCATTGAGCGCTGCTCGCCGAACAGAATCGTCGCGCCGGCGTCTCCGAGGAGATGACAATGACTTGGCGTTCAGAATCCGCCGCCGGAGTCCGCCATGGAAGTCTTCTGCAAAAGGGAAGGACAAGGCACAACGAAGAGAAGTGGAAGAAGAAGCGGAGCAAAGCAGAGAGCATGAGATGCTAGAAGAAGGGATAGGAGCAGCCATTGATTCCGACCCTCGCGACACTGTAGAAAGAAGTGGTGGCCAGCAAAGACAGACAGAGAGTTGAAAATTTTGACTTTATTCAACTGATAATAATAATAATTTAAGAAACATATTATCTAGAATATATATATATACATATATATTCAAAATTTTATTTCAAACAAAAAATTGTCAATCCCCTTGTATTTACTTTGAAATAGATTTTTTTATCATATTTTATAAGGAAAAATATTGATGTATGACCAAAAGCTTCTGGATTGGGTTCATGATGTGAAGCTTGATAGCTTATCGAGAACTAGAGTAGTCTGATCATGTAACTCGATAGCTCGTTAATGGTGATTAGCACATAGATGCTCGATAGAAGCAGTTTGGCAACTATCTTAGGAGATCCACTCTCTCAAGGGACTGATTCCCCAGGAGATTAACTTTAATAGAGGATCAGCTCATCTCATGGTTGAGTTGGTCGAAAGGAGAATTACATGAAATGAAGAATGAGGAAAAGTGTTTATAAAAAATGGTTACCAATGCAATGTGTTATTAAAATAATATTAATTATAACACTCATTTTAGAAGAGGATAATAAGGATAGAGCGAATGTCTCTTGAGATTCATGTATATTTGTGACATATATATGAAACCCTTTATAAATAAAAGGGATTGTTATAATACAGAGGATAGATCTCTGAATATTGAAAGACTTATTCATCTTTCAATCTCCCCCTAATCTTGGGGTTTAAATCATTCATTATTTAGCTCTTTCCTTAGTGGTGCGAGCCCAAATACAAACTATGATCCAACATCCTGAAAGATGTGGTGAATATAGAGCATGCTACAAATAAGAGGATGAGTTACACAACAACAGAGAAATCTCCAACAACATGAAATGCGGTAGGGAGTTCATGGTGCAACAAATCAATGAGCTAAAAGAGCAAACGGTGACAGTGATATGGGAAACCTTAGAAGTTGTCTCAAGCATAAAACCAACAATATTGATGTTATATTCCTTGTAAGATCAACAATACAACAAGCTAAAAGCCCAAAGAGACCTCAAACTATATCGCGTCTGAATGGCTAGAGCTCACGAAAAGTTGGTGAGACCGAGGGCTTTCATAGTTGGAGACCTTGTGTTGGTTCTACGATGCCCTATTGTGACTCGCCATTAAAGACATGACAAGTTCGAGCCCACTTGGAAGGGATTGTTTGTGATTGATAAGGTTTATGAAGGAGGGGCCTACTTGTTGATTGATGCAAACAAATCTCATCAAGTGCTCTCTATCAATAGGCGATATTTGAAGAGACATTATGCTTAGTTTCTTTTGCTTTTCATGCACTATATGTACTTTACAAAATTGATGTAAAAAGCTTAAGTACTTTGTAATCCAATTTTTTAGCAATAAAGAAGATGTATCTTATTTGATATCTCTTTGCTATGTGAGCTACCTGTTGTGATTACCGTGCATTTGTTAAAATATCCCTTAAAGCTCACAGTGTCTATTTGCAAGAGAAGACTTATATTTCTCTTTATTTGATTTTCGTTTTGCATTTCAGACAAGCTGGAAGTCCCCTAGGGTTGTTTATACTCGGTGCGGCTGATAATCAACGTGAGAGAAGCCATGTTCTTCTCTTATCATGTTTTTCGACGACCCACTCTATGTAGGGTTTGGAACCAGTATACCCACTCGTCATGAGTAAGGTAAAGTGCATGTCCTGTTCATCCTTCATAAGTGAGATATATGTACTTGTCCCGCTCGTTATATATGAGTTGGATGAAAGTCCTTCACTTATATAGTTTAGCTCGAAAGCTAAAAATTTTTTGGGCTTCACATTATTATGATCTAACTCTATGTTTACCTTACAGACTAAAGCGATGCTTATCTTTTTTTCGGAAGAAGGTATGTTGCATTGGCTACAACATTCAGCTTACCTAGTCGATCCAAGCAAGAGCGGGATACTTGCTCATTTGCAACACATCCCCAGTAGAGCCCTCTTACCAAGTGCTTGTCGAAAGCACCTTGTATAGGTTGGGGTGCCCAGATTTTTCTCAAACAAGGACTAATCTATTAGCCCTTGCAGAATCCCTAAAGAGGGTAGCTTCGCCAAAGCTTGTGAAAGCACTTTAGAGATAAACCAGCGAGTTTGATTACATCATGATACGTTCCCAACGGGAATCACCTCGCCATTCTCAAGGAATCCCCATCAAGAGTCATCTTGTTAGATTACTAATAGAGGTATCCCACATAGGTTTGACTACTTAGTTCATCCAATCCATTTCAACAATATGACAGACTTGGATACTCCATTGCTTTGTCAGCAGACACGTTACATCAGTTAGAGCATTGTCCTTCTACAACTGATCCATGTTAATCATGACCCTTGGTACTCGATCGAGTCACGACATTTTCCTCGATAAGAAATAGTTTGCTCTTTCTTGAGGAATCCTCAGCGAGGTTGCTTGGCTAATCCTTACCAAAGCACCCTGGGGTTGGACTACTTTATGCATCCAATCCTTTTGACACCTCTTTGATATTTTGATCTACTTCGCTGACTCTGTTCACCATGTTGAAGACACGTCGTATCAACTTAAGCCTTAGCTTGCTTGATTGATCAATATCTTCATGCCCGCAAAAAAAACCCTAGTGAGTGCTATAGAAAATGCCTTTAAGGTGGAACCATTTTGATCACCCTACCACTTCAGCATTTTTGCTCAACTCGGCCGATACTCATCGCCTTGCTGTGACACATGTCGTATTGGTTAGACCACTTCAGTTATCTACGGATCTGTGTTTGGTCGCGATATCTTAATTTATGATGAAACTGTGAAGCTATATGCAATAAGAACCGCATAGCTTGCTTTTTACCAATGCATCTTAGATTACTAGACTGCTCTGTTCATCTAGTGTATGATGCTTCTTGAACCATATGACTTCTTAGTCGGTTCTTTCATGAGAGCATCTCGTCTCATGTCTTCTTCGGCTTCATAGCCAATCGACTTTGATGTCTCTCGAACAATATGACTTCTTAGTTGGTTCTTTCAATGAAAGCATCTTGTCTCATATCGACTTCAACTTCATAGCCATTCAACTTCGATGCTTCTATAATCTTATTTCTGCACGAAAATTTTACCTTTATTTCCAAGTACATGCCATACAAGTTGTACCCAATCATCCTTTAAAGTCAGAACTCACTAAACCATAACATTGAAACCAATTTCTAAAAGTGGCAGCCAAGTTAGGCGCGTTCGACATCTCTTGCACACCATTAATAATATAAATAAATAAAATTTTCCTTTTAACTATTTTAAATTTTAAATATTTAGAATTACTAAAACCATTATAAATGATATACAAGAAGAAATGGCTTCATCCTTCCAAACGAATAATAATACAAGTTTATATTTATCTTCATATATAAGTGTATGCACATGAATGAGTACTAATGAGCTATTTATATATGTTTTAAGGACAAAAAATGAGTGAAAATTATGTTCACTATTGGAAACATACTTGAAGTATTCACTATTGTTGAAAGTAATTTTAAGAGTGATGTAAGAGTCTTCAACTTCAACAAAGCTTGATTAGAGTTCATTAACTTAAATATAATTATATTGACATAATTTAATTTACAATATACCATGTGACTAAGGGTATGTTTGGGGCAGCTTATAAGTTCGGGCAGCATTTTCAAAACGCTGCCGTACTGTTTGGTTCGCGCGCTTCACAAGCTTATTCGAAACTGTGTTTGAGATTTTATACGAAACGTAGGCCGCGTGTCGACCCCTGCGATCGGCCCGCGGGTGCTGCCCCAAATGGACCCTAAGTTTGAGAGCTTTCTTATGGTTATAAGATGCTATGGTCCAAATCACCTTCACAAAAGTTCGCTCAATTAATAACTTGATGATATGTTGCCTTTAACACATTAAGAGCAAACTTATTAGAGCCAACCAATCATTAATTTTAGAGAATTATACTCATGGGCTTATGCTTGAACCAACGCATTTCATAGCCTTAATTCAAAATGAGGTTTGAGGACGCATTCTTTATATAATTGATACATTCATAATTAGTAAAATATCTATCAAAATAAGTTAAAAAAAAAAAAAATTATGGCAAATATTTAGAAGATAGAAAGTTTGAAATTAAAAGAATAAATACTGAACATATAATATATAATTTTAATGAGAATAATATCAAAAACTAGCATTCATTATTTGTTTAAAACATAAAATAAGTTATATTTTTATTCATTGAAAAAGGCTACAACATGATGCAATGACAAAAAAACTTGATAAGACGAAATAAAAAAAGGCTAAAAATAAACCTTAAAAGCAAGTCACAAGAGCTAGGAAGAATATCCCTCTTGGACAAACTCATAAAAAGAGCAGAAATCAAAGCCTATAGTGTACACCACCATGGCAGGTGGATGAAGCTAAAGCCGAAGAAAAACAAACAAATGAATCACAATATAAGCTCATGTTCCCTTCCAAACAAATGAATCACCAACTTCTTTAAAGAAGAAGACTACGTTGATATAACAATTAGGGGAAGGCGGCCTTTTTGGACCTACATCACAGACAATAAATAGTTTGTGTTGACTGCAAAGCACCCACAATACACAAGAAAGCTAAGAATATGTAAGCACCGGAGATCAGCATTGTCATGTCCGACGTCGAGTCACTGATTTACATATAAACCATGCAAATCATCTATGTCGTTTCGCTGCATATATATATAAGGGTTACCTAATCCTCAACGCCATCGAGTTGTTGGCCATCTGCACTTCTCGATGCCTGCTTCTTACCAGAAATCACCCTCTTGTTCTTGACCTTCCTGGCCTTCATTCTTCGCTTCCTTTCATTCGCGTCAACCCAGGTGTAATCTGATGGTATGGTGAAAGGGTCAATCTCGTCTTTCCAGTTTTTGCTTTCACTATCATCACCAGATTGCCCGCCTCGACCGCCTCTTACCCATGAGTACCATGAACTTGATGTTTCTGATGACTTGGCCTTGCAATCCTGAAGGTGGGTCGGACTAGAAAGTGGCGTTGCAAACTCATCAGAGGGGGGACTCAACTCTTCAAATTTCGTGAATGTAACAACAACTCGAATTGTAGGGACAATTGGGATGGCCACCTAAGATCCAAGTCAACAAGACTTAGTATCGTGCTGCCTTTAAGAACATAACAGAATAAATGAAGATAAACGGAAAATGATATTTCACATGTCTGTTTTCAAGAAAAATAGATCAAACAAAAGGCCACTAAATCACAACATAATCACATCAGTCAAAACTAAAATAAATGATGAGCATACTGAACTGTATTTGAACTTTAGATAAAACCAAATATGCTGGAACTTAAACATTGAACAAAATTTGGAATATAGTTTAAAATGGCTGCTCCCTGCTCAGCTATAATGTTTTCGCATTTTATAAATTTAATCAAACATAAGCTCAGAGCATTTCACCAAATAGTCGCATGCCAAAACAATGTAGACAAAACAAAATTGCTTCCTTCAGTGCGCATAATGAATCACAGGCAGTTTTAATTGTTTCCAAGGGAAGAGTGTGCTCCTCACGGGAAAAAAAAAAGTCTAGACGTTGGCGAGATCAGATTTGGCCAAGTTAGGGATAAATTTTTGTTTTTCCTGTTTAAAATAAGTTAAAAAAAAAAAAAAAAAACTATGTTGCTTACTTGTTTTTTAAATTTTAAAAAACACTCATAAACTAGTTTTTGGTTTTGTGATAATTCAAAAACAGTTCTCTCATTTATTCAGCAGTTCATCCCTAAAGAGCTCCTGACACCTAGGTCAAAAAAGAAACATAGCATTGCCCTAGGACCACTATCATCTTAGCCAAAATTAAATAATTGCAATTAAAAAAAAATTAAGTGAATTTCAATAGCACTTAGGACATCAGATTGCACACAATCACATGCATGTTCCCAAGACTTTCTGAAAGCTTAAAACTGCAACCAAAGTGAAATGGAAGAGTTGTCTTTATCTCTACTATAGTGCATCTCGCTGTGAAATAGGCGCACAAGCAACAACATCGATTGAGCATCTCAAATTTTGTAGAATATTAATACTCAAACAGTTCCATCAAGAACACTAATAGAGCTCATTGAGCTAAATGGAAAAGCAAAATCGGGAAAGATAAAGTTGTTTGAGAGGAACAAAGACAAAATGTTACAGATAAACTCCATAACTGCAATAAGAATTATGTAGTACAAAAAACCTTAGGTCAACTCCTATAGAATATTTCATGAGGTGTCAAATTTATTCTGTAAATCATTTTAAATAATCTTCATCAGTCACATTAGGTCTATCCCTTCTCTTTCCAGATTCTCTCACACATTTTCTCTGTCATCTCACGAGTGCATTGTGTATCCTTTGTTGTAAATGTCCAAATCACCAAAGCCCATTTTTAGTCTTAAATTTATCCTTCCTAGATTTGCACCATATCTATCTTAATAGTTTCCTTTTTTTATCATGCTCATTTTAGACAAGTTCTTTACTACTCAATGCTCCCTCTCCTTAATTTTGGATCAAGCATCTGAGATCTAACATTAGATTACTACCAAGCCATTTCATTTATATCAACAAAATATATAAAAAATTCAATAAGGCCAGCTGACAAAATGGAAACCACAAGTAACAATTTATTCAACAGAACTACTTTCCACTCTTTATGCTTTTAAATTTATCAACAACAACCTAAGTATTAAAGGCAAGGATGATAATCTAGATGCATAGGATCCATAAATACAGGTAAAAAGGACAAATAACATTTTCAAGTTGCACCATAAGTATATTTCTTACCACACAAACTGATTTCGATAGCAATAAGCATAACAGATGGAAGATTAATCATAAATTAAGCAATCAACTACTTATTTTCAATGATAATTCATACAATATATATTGCTCGAACTTGGAAATACAACAACGAGTTGCATTAGTTTCTCCTTTTCAATAACCATCCACTCATTGTAATTTGCCGATACTTTTTATAGCTAGGTTTTCAATATTTTTTCATGGTTTCTGTGAAAATTAAACAATAGGACAGCATTTATACATTTGAAATGAAAGAGGCTAAGTTAATTTATTCATATAGTATCAAAGCACAGCATCAATGATGTGTTTCACACATGGCTAGTAAAAGTAATATAAAACAGAAGTGTTGAAAATAATCAACAATATGCCGATGGTAACTTTTTATTTATAATAATTGTTGAAAGATGTGTTTCATTTAAGAAGTGCACTTAATTATAGATTCTATAACTAAAAATTTGTTTCCAATTTAATTTCTTCATTTATAGGTATCTTTCTGCCTATTTATGTGTAAGTTCTCATCTTATATTTGACACAAAACAAATGAACAAATTTCAGTTATAAAAACCTCTTAATCTACTCTCCTTTCTTCTTATTCAATTTTTTAAGAAAATATCAAGGATATTAAGGTTCTGCCTTTTGCAAAGAAGATGGTGACAATTGTCATGAAAGAAGCCAATGGTAGAAAAGCTAGCAACTCTAATGTTAAAAACAATCCTCAAAAAGAAAATTTCATATTCAAAATATGAAAAATCAATGATAAAATATTGGACTTAAAAATTCCAAATAGAATCAGAGATAAAGTCAAATCACAGCAACTCCCTCCTTCCTTTATTAGCCGTTCAGATAACAAACAGCAGCAGCAAATTACTCTCCAAACAAAAGCTTATTCTAAAAAATCACTAGAATGAATTTAATTACTTATAAAGATAAATTCTTAGATGTGTCATTGTACATAACAAGAAAGCTGCTACTTGAATGGTAGACTCGAAAATATCAAATCAAATGATAGAAGATAAAAAATGTCTTAAATAACTACAACAAATGCTGTAAACATTATAATTTTTGGATTGCAGATAAATCACTATTAAAGGCAGTCAGAATAAGTTTTGTGGTCTGTCCTTTTCTTACAATATTTGGCATGACATGTGCATCAAGTGCTTAATATAGATTACAACTTATTATCCATCAACAAATTTTAACTATAATGACACGATGATTTACACTCAATTTCATTCCAAATTTCAAGTCCTAAGACTAAAAATGCCAATGAATACTTCAAACCAATCTTAGCAACTTATCTCTAATATCAAGAGAATATCCACCCCTATATTGATACTCCTCAATATGGTGTTGTTGGACAAGAAAATACGCAGCTCTTAGAGGTGGCTAGATCACTAATGTTCCATATAAATGTTCCTAAGTATCATTGAAGAGAAACAATCCTAATAGCTACATATTTTCTTAATAAAATATCCTTAAGCATACTTAAATTCCAAACTCATATTCATACCTTTATTTAATGCATAAGACCAAAATTATCTCATATGTTTGATCTACATTCAAATTCATTCTCACCACTGAAGAAAATTAAACCAAAAGTATAATAAGGGAATCTTTATTGGGCACTCCAAATTAAAAAGGGTACAAATAATATTCTCAATTCAACACAATTCAATAGACATAAAAACCTTCCTTAAAACACTAAACTTATTATTCAAAATCTAAAACTCAAGGGAAGAATCATCATCTCTTATCAAACTATAAATAATGACATTTCTCATTGCCTTTCAAATAACCTATTAAAGCCTCACTACAATCATAAACTCCCTCATCATCTTATCAATACAACCAATCCATAATTGATTCGCTAAAACTATAAACTACATAGCCTTATCAATACACCCAATCTATGAAGATTACAATTCATCTCTATACTAAGAGGGGAAAGAAAGCTGAGGGAAGCAATCAACATGTCTTCAACACACTCAGAAAATTTGAATCTAATACAAGGAACAAATAAGTACAGATTGGTGAGAATAAACTCATAGATGATGATACCAATCTTTATTGCCCGTTGCTTGAGGAAGTTGACGAGGTCATGCACCAAACTCACAATCTATCATTTCATAACTTATAAATAGCTTTCATTAGATTTTATTCTTTTATCACTTCTCTTGATAAAATACAAATTACAAAAATGTTCATGAGGCTCTTAAAGTCTCAAATTGAAGAAAACTAAAATAGAAGAAACCCATGCCTCAGAAGTTTTTGAACCCCGACAAGAAAAAAAAGGTGATAAAAAATGTGTCATTATTGCTAAATAAAAATTTAATGTAGGCATGGATAAATTTAAAGCGCAACAGAAGAGCACATCCAATAATATGATATTGATTATCAAGAAATTTTCTCTCATGTTGCCCATCCCAACAAAATTTGAGTTTCGCTCGTTCATTGTCAAAAATTTGAGCTATCCTCTACATCAACTTGATATTAAAGGCCTTTTGTTGTAATTTTTTGCAAATGTCATTACAAAGTTGTGAAATAAGAATATTTCTTAAAGTTGTTGTGGGTATTATAGATATTTTTTCTCGAAAAAATCAAATAGCAGCTTTCTTACAACTAAACTTCAGGAGAAAAACAATTCCCATTACAAAATTTTTTAGAAAGCAGCAAAAAAACAATAGTCAAACACAGCTGTGGTGATGGTTTAAGAAACAAGACAGTGAAAAAGCTGCCCATGCCCTAATAATATTTTCCTTAATAGGGATCTTGAGTAACAAAATTATATATGGAGATCCCACTTAAATTAGAAGATCATAGAAAATACCAATAAGGCATATAAAATTAGAAAAAACTCTATATGACCTCAAGTAATCTCAAATAACTAATTTGGCAAATTCTCCAAATATGTTGAAAATTATGAGTACACGAAATATTAATCTGACCACAGTTTCTTTATAAAGCACTTAAAAAAAGAAAAAAGATGTTTACAATTATGCTTGTGGACAATATAATATTGCTAGTTGATCTCAAGGAAAAGCTAGCTAGAATAAAAAAGCTTTTAGCAAAAGAAATTTGAGGTAAAAAATGAGAAAAATTTAAATATTTTCTTGATATGAAGAGGCATGATAAAAATAAGGTATTGTTATTTTACAAAGTATATCCTTTGTCGACTTCAAAAAATAGAAATGGATGAATATAAACTAGCAATACTTCAATGGAACCAACAAAGAAAAATAGGTTCATCATAGATAACAAGTTTGCTGATAAAGATATGAATCAACATATTGTTGGTGATCCACCTCTCTCTCATTGGTTTTAGTGTTGGGTTCCATGTTATTATTTTTAGACAGTACATAAATAATCATGCTAAAAACCACATAAAAGCTATTGAACATATTCTAAGGCAGCTCAACCAAAAAATTAGCTATTATATAAGAACTTAAGAGGTTTTCCAACTAAGCAATTGAAATTTTCATAAATATTGATTGAGATGAAAATGCATCGGACCAAAGATCCACCTCTACTTCCTCTACTTATGTACGAGGAAACTTGGTTAAATGGAGACATAAGGAAATCCAGAGTCTCAAGACGCAAAATTTAAGCCTAACATAAGGCAACGAAATTTGGTATTTGCAAAAAATTGTGGCTAAAAAAATTGTATGAAGAACACTACATTAAGTAAAATAAATCTCTCAAAATGTTGTGTCAACCATGCTGCTGCAATTATTAAAAAAAAATTGTCCACCTTGGAATCGTTAAATACATTGAGATTTAATAACATTTCATTTTAGAAAAAAAAAAAAAAGTGGACTAGTCTAACAAAATTTGTGTTACAACAAACTCTTAAATTGCACATATCCTCACTAAGGGACGGTTTGGCATAGCTGCAGCTTTTTGAAGAAGCAGTTGTGCAGCTACTAAAGAATAAACTACTGTTCAAAAAACTGTGGTGACAATCACAATATTTTTTTTTTTTTTTGAAAAATTCGGACGACAACTTTCTAGTAGCCACCACAGGTCAATTGCAACGTTTTGAAAACATAGACAAAATGCATACTTGCAAAACAGTAAAAATTGCGGTGCGATGCAGCACCAATGCCCCAAACAAACCCTAAAGCTTTATCCAGAATTAGTTTTAGGCGAACTCACATACATACCACCAAATTCTCTTTAAATAAAAAATTTGTCTATATTTACATATCTAACACCTAAATTTTGTCTACATTTAAACACCCAAATCTTTCACATCACATTAAAAACACAACCATTTTAACTTTTAAAAGTAAAAAGTACATGTTCATGCATAGGTAAGGTGGTATGCATGTAAAAATTGAATTTTAGGTGTTAGATACGTAAATACATAGGAATCGAGTGGCATGTATGTAAATCTTTCTTCGTTCTAATAAAAGTTGGGCATCATCAACTAGATTATGTTCCAAACTCTCAAATGACAAATATCTCCACTAAGGCACTAAGGCTTTGCAAAGAATGAGTTTAAAAACATAATTAAAAAGACGGGAATGATAAATATATAAAAATTAATTAGAGTGGGAGTGTAAAAATAATTAACGATTAATCGAAAACAATTTTATTTGCAACCATCCAACAATTTAAAGATAGTAGCATTCCATCTATAATAGTAAAAAAAATCATAGATAGCTGCATTTAATTTGTATTGTACATTTAATTATAGATTCTAGAAATACGGACTTAATTTTAGATTTTGTTTCTTCTTTTGATAGTTGTTTATCTACTTATTTATTTATAGCTTCTTACCTTGTTTTTCACATAGAATACATGCATAAAATTCAAATAAAAAATCTCCTATTTTGTAACATACACTCTTCTAATTCTAATTTTTAAAAAAAAAGGAAGGACAAACAAAGGTGACATTTTCTTGAAAAATCCTACAAAATATTGGCAAGCTTTATAACTAAAAATATAGCATCTTTGAGATGAAAGCTTAGTAGAAAATAAAACAAACAGATATCAATTAGTACAATATTCAACATAATAGCAAGTTCTATAACTTGCTTAAGAATGAAATAAAAAAACAAACCTATCTTCAATTTAACTTTGCATATTGTTTTTGAATTTAGTGCTTTTTAAAAAAGGGAAATTATATAGAGAATAATGGTTTCATAATATATAAGATTTTGAACTGGCAATCTGATTACTATGTAAAAATAATGCAATTAAAAAACCAAAAGTACAATAGAAGGAGAAAGATAATTAAAATATATACATAATTCAAGACATTCAAAATTTATACAAATTTTACCTTCACTGGAAATGTTCCTTGTGGGAACTTGGTCGCCAAAAGTTCCCTAAGCCTCCTAATAGCTTTGACTTTGTTTGCCAAAATGTCAAGCAATGGAAGAAGCTCACTGGTCTTCAAAGGGAAGTCTGGCGTCAACCAAAGAACTGGCCGTAACCCCTTCTTGTACTCACTTTCATGCTTATTAGGCTCACTTGTGGCTCCACTCTTTTTCTTCATCTTAGAATTGGTCTTTTCTTTACCCTTTTTAACATCCCCTACCTCTTCCCTTGATGACTCGTGTTTATGATTTCCATTCTCTTGAGCTGATCTTGAAAATCTAGAGGGTAACTTTGAGTCCTCAGCATCCTCACCTGCATTATTTTTAGAAGCCTTTTTATTGTTCCAACCAAACCAGCTTTTTCTCTCCTTTGAAGGGCCACTGTTCTCAGCGTTACTATTGTAGTCAGAACTCCCATTCACTTCATCCTCATCAAAACACTCTGAATTACCCATACGAAGGGCGGAATCTAGCTGTATCCTTTCCTCAGCCGTTAATACATCATCAAACTCATCATTACTAGCCACTCTTTCATCATTATCTGCTGAAAACAGTTCCTCATCAGTCATTGCACCAGGAACTCTTCTTGACTTTACACTTACGATCACATGAAGCATGTCATACACTTTTGCTTTCCAGTTGCCAACCATTTCTGTCCTCTCTTGTCTTCGCCAATTCAAATGAGGGACAAGCTCTGCCTGTGTAACATCAATACCAGGCCTGTACATATTAGTTTGTGACATCAAAGCAACCTCATGAGCTACCTCAGCTTCTGTGGGCTTGTTTCCAGCTCCCTCAAGTGCATTAGTTATCTCCTTCTCCTTATGAGCAAGCACAATCAATGAGCCCTGAGATACTGAAGGATTAAGTGGCTCCCCTGAAGCACCATCACCCAAAAAAAGGAAGGTCTGGTCTGAACGTTGTATTCGGAAACCATCAAAGCCAGCAAGCGTCATGTCAGCCCTGAGGTTTGATCCCTGCTTCCATATCCGATAGGTATCCGATGGGGCAATACGGCCGATGAAAGGAATCACCGAACTTTCAAAATGGAATGTGATCTCCATATAAAAATCACGGATCCTACCAGTGGAGCAGATGATCCTAGGCAGGCGGCGGCACCACTTAGCCCAAGCCAGGGGCTGGTAGTGCCTGGCAATGATCATTGCTATCGTGTCCTCTCGGGTACACACAGCTTCCTGTAGAGCAGACCAACCTTGGTCATTTTGAAGAGACCAGTCCGCACCAGCTGACATGAGAATCTCAGCGGAGATGGGGTCACGAAGCCGTACGGCAAGGTGGAGAGGCGTTTCGCGGTGAGGAACATCCCGACGGTCAATTATAGAAGATACCGCATCAGCTGTGAGCTCAGCAGAAATGGATTCCTCCTCTGTATTAACCTCGCCTGCTTTTGGGAGGCGGGGAAGGTTGGACACCAGCCGCCGGAGGGCAACATGATCTCGACGAGCAACAGCAAGGTGGGCGGGACTGTGGGAATATTTAGAGAGGTCCTCCATCCGTGCTTCAGAAAATTGGCAGTATTAAAACTAAATGGAGGAGGGGACTAGAATCGATTCCAACATACCCTTACACCACGATCACAAATAACATCTCCTGCACCTCCACCTATTCTTTGTTTTATAATGAGTATGCCAGTGCAAGGTAATCTAGCTCGATACTTTAATTTGCATTTTTTGAAGGAAAACGAAGAGGGAAAGTTGAAACAAACTGCATACCTCCACTTAATCTAAGACAAATAATTTGAAGACACCTTCTCCAAGCTACTGGAACCCGTAAAGAGACACGAAGAATCCACAAAATTTTCGGTAATACTCAAAGAGCAGCAGAAACACAGAGGCCCTAGCATCCGCCAACGCCCATCGCTTAACAAAGATGATGGAAACCGCTGGATCTCAGCCAAAATTCGGATCCCCAAAGCAACCGAGTAAAGAGAATCGTCGGAGAGGTTAGACCTAACAGAACAACCGGTCGTCGTGGAAAAAAAAGAAGAAATAAAGGACTGCTGAGATCTATAAAGTCCAAGACCATGGAAGAGACCTATCAAAGTTCGCCATGGAACTGAGATCCGCCATAGCCCCTCTCCGTCCTCCCCCTTACTTCTTCTCTCTTCGATCTCACTCTCGAATCGAGTTCTCTCTCTCTCTCTAAGCCGGCTACGAGCGACCAGTTCCCATGACCGGCGACGGGTGACACATTCTTCCCTAAGTGGCCCAGCGGCAATAAGAACTGCTCCATCGATAGTCTAATGGAATGCCCCTTCAAGTTACCGTAAATTACCGAAGTGCCACTCCTGTTGCATCTCCCACAGTGGTGATATTGTTGTGTTCAGGCAGCGCAGGCGATGGGAACTCCTATATTTGATTAGTCTGCTACTTAGAGTTCTAACTATTAACTTTTAAAATTGTAGCTCCCGCAAAATTTATTATGGCATTAATATTAGTCCTAATTATAATGTAATAAAACCAATTTTAATTATATATAATCAACCAAACTAATATTTAATCATTGAGAATTTTCATTAATTTATTCTTCTCGGAGCCATCCAAGTTACTGTTTTGTTAATTTCATGCATTCAAATGATTACCCGTCAGTTTTTTAGTTAAAAACCTCGTATGAAATTCTATTTCACACAAAAAATAATTAAAAAGTCAGGTGAGAAGTTTCTACTACAGAATAAATTTGTGTACGATAGACGTACGCAGCGCTGCGTACGATTTTGAGGTTATACTGAGGGTATAAGGGGGTTATATCCACGATATAACCCCTTGTAACCTCCATGTAACATTATATAATTTAACTGTAACCTATTAATAAATTCTTAATATATGATAACAGAAGCGCGAAACTTATTTGTAGATTACAAGTAGGTTACACTATGTTACATGGAGGTTACAATGAGTTATAGCACGAGTATAACCCCATTATACCCTCCGTATAACCTCGAAATCGTACGCAGCGCTGCGTACGTCTATCGTACGCAAATTTTTTTCTTCTACTACACCCCCACATACAACTCACACAAGAAAATAAAATCTAAGGGATTTCTCCCTAAAAACAGAAAAAAACAACTTACACCACCTATAAACCCAAAAGAGAAGAAAAATATTAATCAAAGTAATGTAAGCAAAATCAATGTAAATCTTTAGGTAAATATCTAGAAAAAATAGTAGAATTAAGATTAGCTCCAACTTTAGCAGCCTAGTTAGCAGCACCCTTGCCTTCTCTTTTAGTGTGCATCCAACTTATCTCTCAAATTTTTGGAAAGAAAAGCAATCCTCTTCATTTACATAGTAATGCTCCAATGGCATTTTACTTTATTTCTGCAACAGTTTCAGGGAATTAAAGAATTTGATTCTAAAATTACATGCCTTAAGCCAAACTTTTTAGCAACTATTAGTCCAAAAACAACAGCATCAACTTCAACATATAGAGGTGATACATGAATAAAATGAGTCGCAAACCAGAATATGATAGAGCCAAAATTGTCTCTGCAAATTTCACCAATACAACCAATATTTTTTTCCAACTTCCATTAAAATTAATTTTGATAAAGGGAGCAATAGGCCTACACCATTTCAAAATGGAATTATTAAGTCCGACAAACCGAGAAATAGGTAAATTTAAATGAGAAATAAACTTTACAAATTTGCTTCTTGGTTTACCTTTATAGTTATGTAAAGATATGCATTTAAGTATAAATTTAATTATTATAAAAAAGGTATAAGCACTGTTAGGAACCATAACATTATGTTTAACATTGTTTCTGACAATCCAAATGGACCATATAATCATAATAGCAATATTAAAGAAGAAATCATGTTCTTGTTGTTTCCAATCCTCACAAATCTCCTTAACAGAATTAAAGCCACCATTTTTCATTTTTTTATTGAAGAATTGATAAATATTCTTCTAAACATCTTTTGCAAAGCTACACTTTATAAAAATATGAATAATGGATTGTTCATTCCACCTGCATAATAAGCAACAAGAGGGAATTTTAATTTCCTTAAGTTTCAAGATATCATTTGTGGGAATCATATCATGCAATACTCTCCACATAAAAAGGACTCAGCATGTTGGACCCACTTATTCCAAATCCAATTCATATCTTCTCCCTGAAAAAACTGAAATGAATTAGCAAAAGATTTATAGATACACTCTCACAGATTTTCTTTAATTTTAGAGCAATCCTCATCTTGGATATTAATTGAAATGTTTTTAATAAAACATGCATCAGTTTTATGTACAAATTGAAGCAATCTCCTCACATCCCAATGATTATCACACCACATATCCATAACTTTAATATTTTTATCATCAGTACCACCATATAAAACGGCTAAAGAACCTTTACCCAGCCAATCATCATGCCAGAAGGAGAAGCTTCCATTACCAACATCCTAATAGATTAAATTTTTAGTGTAATTGACAACTTTAAGCATTTCTTTCCAGATAAAAGAATCATATTTTGAAACAATAGCAGCTAGAGGATGAGCGCATTTATAGTATTTAGCTTCCATCAAAGAGACCCAAATGGATATGCTCTTTCAAAATCTAAACCAAAGCTTCATGAAATTAATTTTCATAGTATCTGCCAAACTTCAAAAGCCTAAACCTCCTTTATCCAGAGGTTTACACAGTTTATTCCAATTCTTCCAATGAATATGATTTTTGTCATTATCATCCCAAAAAAAAAAATGTTAAAAAACAATTCAAGCTTCCTAATGACATAATTAGGCATTTTCATTGATTTGCATTGAATAAAGAGGAAGAGAAGTGAGAATAATTTTAAGAATAGTAACGTTTCCACCAAATGTGAGAAATTTATTCTCCCATGAAATAATTCTCTTAATGATCTTATCAAAAAGATTATAAAAATAAAATGATTTTTCCTGTCTTTTCTGTCAAAGTTGAAACCTAAGTAAGATAGAGGCAGTTCACCTTTATTACAACTAGTAAAATAAAAAAAAAAAACAAGTCTTCTTACTAGCAAGAGTATGCTTTGACCAATAGAAAAAACACATAGATGTGAAAAAAATTATCCCAGTAGTGTCTTGAAAATGAGTAATGACTTCCCAAAAATATTTAATAGATCTCTTTTGGGCATTAGTAGAGATCACTAGATCATTAGCATAACAAAGATGTGAAATATTGATCATACTTTTGTGCAAATAATTCAAGCTGGGATACTTTTCAAATAAAATATTAAGACATCTGAACATAAACTCAAAAGTTAGAAGAATGAATTCTAACTTTGCTTAATAAACAGTATAAGGGAAAGAGGGTTACTTTGCTTAATACCTTTTGAAGCTTTAAATAAACCACAATTATTGCCAGTAATTAGCAGGGAATAGAAATTGTTATCAAGAATTTTGTTGATAAGTAAGCAAAAATCCTCATTGAAACCCAGGGCCTTAAAAACAGTAAGAATGAATTCTCCTCTAATGGTATCAAAAGTTTTCCCAAAATCCATTTTAAAAATAACATTACCTCCTTTTTCTTTTTTATCAAGATCTAAAAGAAGTTCTTGCATGGTTTGTGCATTATCACAAATATTTCTACTTTTCGCAAAAGCTGATTGATTATGATTGATAATCTTATGGAGTAAGGGTTGAATCATTTTCACCA
The DNA here is from genome assembly GCA_003013225.1 of Phalaenopsis aphrodite. Taxonomy (NCBI): domain Eukaryota; kingdom Viridiplantae; phylum Streptophyta; class Magnoliopsida; order Asparagales; family Orchidaceae; genus Phalaenopsis; species Phalaenopsis aphrodite. The sequence goes on along the minus strand of NEWO01000002.1, from coordinate 6,118,211 downwards.
TAATTTTAGAAATAATTTTAGATATCACAGTATTAAGGCTGATAAGTCTGTAAGCATTCCAAGTATTGGACTCATTCTCCTTAGGAATACAAACAATACTAGAAGATTTAAAAAATCTAGGAAAATCCTTACCTTTGAAGAAATCTTGAATGACAAAAATCACACCCGTACTAATGATATCCCAATATTTTTTGTAAAATTTCACTGTAAACCCATCAGGTCAAGCAGTCTTACCATCTTGCATATCATCTAGAATTTCCTTAATTTTCTCCACAGGGTATAAAAGTAAGATTCATATCTATACATAAAGAAGGATTAGAAAGTATAACACTTTTAATTCTAGAAAGTAAGGAACCATCACTACTAAACAAATCAGAAAAGAAATTGATTCCATCAATTTCAATATCTTTAGTACTATATAAAACCAAATCATTGCTGCTAAATTTCAATATGTTTTACTTGCAACAGTTAAATCAATATTCAAACTAATATTTTAGTACAATATTCAAATCAATATATAAAACCAAATCAATATTCAATTTCAATATCTTTAGTACTATATTCCGAGTTGGATCGACTTCTTGATATGACGGGTCTTGGTCTTATTTGTTGGATTTGATCTTTTTTAAAAGTCTTTTTTGCTTCATAATATTTCTTGACGCAGATGTCCAAACGCTTATTGTCTTGGATGATGACCCGTCTTCGACAGACATGGGTGACTAACTTACCGTGGCACCAACGATAGCTGGTCAGGCACAAGGCGAGGCAGTTGACTCTTGAGCAAGGATGGTGGGGTTGACCTAAGGGTCTAAATGAGTCGAGTTGGCTCGAGCTTGGCTTGTTAATGAGCTCACAAGCTAAGCATATCGAGCAACAAGCTCGAGCTCGAGCTTGAGCTCAAACTTGACATCATTTATTAAACAATCTCAAGCTCAAGCTCCAGCTCATCCCAACTGGCTTGTTTGCTCGCGAGCCAGCAAGATTAGCCTACCATTAGTCATTTGGATGTATTTGAGTTGTCGCTACTTCCTTCTCCACCTCAGACCACTAAAACTTTTCCAACGAACTAACGTAAAAATTAAATTTTTAGTTTGAGATTGCAAGCTCACTCATGAGCCAACTGCTACCACTATGAGCCAAACTAGAGCTCGAGCTCGAGCTCACTTGTGAGCCAGCCATACTCAATTGAATCAATTTGGGTATGAGGCAAATTTTAAATAGGTAACTGCTTTGGCCAGGATATGTCTCAACTAAAGCGGCAAACGACCACCCTCTTGTATAATATTTTTTCTCGACCAAAATTTTTAGTGTTCGCTTATAATTTTTTAAAGTTGTTTTTTAGGATAATCTTGTTTCATTTTTTGTGTTGACGCCATCCTTCTATCACATCAAGCTTTTTGGAAAGTTAATTCAACTCCTTGTTCAGAAAACTCAGGGAGAAACAGCTCAGCTCATTTATTGTGGAGTTTCCATTTCCGCAAGCTTGGAGCTCCAATCTGTTGCATTTTTACCGAAGCTTTATATGGTAAGAACAAGCTCCTAGCCAGCTTCTGCCAGTGGATGTGTGGCCATGAATATGTTGCATATTTCATAAAATTTTGATGCTTATACAAACAAATTTTTTTGACTGATAAAACTGAAATAGAGCTGCAATCTGTGGCATATTCTATGCGGCATTGATATTATTTGATTTTTTTCTTTTATGGAATAAAGACAACCAGGATAGATGAAGTAAAACTTCATTCTTTTTGTGAAATTCTCGAGTTGTGTAGTTGTTCAAGTTTATATTTCTTGTAGTGGTTTGAACGCGTGTGAACCTTAGGGTCCGTTTGAGACAACTTATTTGGTGCGGTGGCGTTTTGAAAACGCACCATATCTGTTTGGGTAAACTACATTTTGTCAGCTTATGCGTTTTCAAAACTCAGAAAACAGTTTTTTCACACCGCACCTATCTAAATGAGGTGGCAGCTTTCTGGCTGTGGTCTGACTTTTCCCAAAAAATAAAAATTTGTAATAGTCATCGCACGTAGCTTATCGACAGATTATTTTTAATCAGTTTATCAGCAGATTATTCAATAAGTTGCAACTGCCCCAAACAGGCTCTTAGTCGATTAAACTTCATGTAATATTCAATATGTTTTCATTTCTTCTTCGATTGAAAATATTTGTCTGGTGAAATTAAATTGAGATTTAGATACATGCCACCCAAGTCCTATGTGATCACATATCTAAAACTTATAGTTTGATTTGGTTGGTATAAATGTAAAAAGGTAAACTTGAGGTGTTAGATACATAAATACATAGGAATTGGGCGGTATGCATGTAAATACATCATATTAAAGTATTTAAGAGTATTGGTAAATGGGAACATGTTCCTAATGGTTTCATCTGGCCTATGACTAACGAGAACTTTGTGATACACATTTCCATGCATATGTTAGATAGCATATATATGTATATATTCAACTTTAAGTGGGAGAAGAGAACAATAGAAGAAGCAGGGAAGTGGAGAGAGTGTTGTTGTTTCCAGTTTTTCTTTCTGTAAGCGAAGAGTGAGCTTCGGAAAGGAAGAAGAAGAGGAAGTCTATACCACATGCATGAGTGCTCATGCACTCTGGGGAAGAAGTGAGACGATGATGAATTCGCGTGTAGCACAGTCAAAAATGTTTGCTGTTCGCGAACAACTCATGTTCAGCTTGTTAAATAGCATATGTTTGATTCATTCATTAGACAAATACGTTGAACACGAAGTATTTTTCTGAGTTTGATTTCTAAACGAACTAAACACTAATAAAGATTTGTTCATTCATGTTCTAATTTTTTTGCTCGAAATAATTAAATAGTTAAAAATATTATTTATTTAATTATTTTTAATATTAACTTTTTATATGAATTAAAAAAATTTAAAATTTATTATTTTTCAAAAATATTTTTGCTGGTTTTATTATAAGAAAATGTAAGTCCTTATGCCAGATATGTAAATACATAGTATTTGGGGGGTATGTATGTAAATGAGTCTAAACTAGCACGAAAGAGTTGGGTGGTATGCATGAAAATCCCACGTATGGTTGTCACACAGAAGCTGCTCTAGTTTAGCCCAAGCTAAATACAAGCCAATTGCAGTAAAATGGAGTTAAACATAGATGTGTTATTCTCGTCATTTCAAACAGAAGCCGAACATAAATAACAAAAAAATCGAACGAGCCGAACACCAACAAGTCTTGAGCTTGCTCAAGCTCAGCTTGTTTAGAGGCCAAGTCACGTGTTAAGTGCGAAGGAAAGGTGGGCCTTGCATGCGGATAAAGGGAAGAGCCGAGTCAAGGGGGTCGATGCACGAAGGAAGGAGCGATCAATTCAAGCTCCTGAGTACGAGAAAATATTGTGTCTGGAGTCCGAAAGCAAGTTGCATCCTGACAATTGACGCAATACAACCCAAATTTTGTTTTCTTTTCCATTCGGGTGTCCGTTGTCTGGATACAGTTTACGTCCAGACTCCAAACACAATATTTTTTGCTTGAGTACTGAGGAGAGGAGACTAAACCAAGTCTGAATCAAAGAAAGGAACGTGGCTATGGTTGCAAGTGTCGTGCAAAAAACAGTCGAATCGAGCCTTCAAGAAAAAAGTTAGAACTTGTAATGTGTTGTTTTTTTTCTTAGATTAATTAATTAATTAATTAAAAAATATATTAAATGTTAATATTAATGTTTATTAAATTTAAAAATTAGATGCAAGACAACACTCAGATTGGGGAAAGAAGAAAGTTTTGGCATTAGTAAGTATTTATTGAGGATTTATTTATAATTAATTAAATAATGAGTTAGGTATTAATATTATCTAAAACATATATATATATATATATATATATATATATATATATATATATATATATATATATATATATATATATATATATATATATATATATATATTATAGATAATGAAAAAAAAATATTATATATATGAATGTTTGTATGAGCATGCTAAGAGGAGTTATCTCCATCATGGTACACGATGGGCTGCCAATGTACTTGCACTCATAGATGTTTTTTAATTATCATCTCAAACAATTGAGGAATTTAGACCACAAATCGTTGCGCTGATGAGAGAATATCGATTAGGCTGAGTATGTGTATTTTAACCTTAGATAATTAGTGAGTATGTATCGACTAACGATGTGTTAGGTTATGTTTAGACGATGCTCCAGAGACGAATGCACAAATTTAGAGCATGATGCAAATTAAAATTAAAAAGATTAAGGCTTAAAAAGTATAGGAAAAGGTATTGCATGTAAAGATTTTAGATTTATGGAATGAGCAATTATCATAGATATTTTATATTGATTATTGTATACCTTTTCATAATGGAATAAGAAACACTAATGTACATATTATTTTCATTTTTTCGAGTTACAAAAATTTAAATGGGTGATTTTTCTATTATGTTATTTTAATAATTTTTTTATGTTTTAAATTTTTTAATATAAAATGAGTACTAGATGAGATAATATGTGCAAACTATGCGGTCATTAAATGGAAATGTAAACTTATTATTCGTCAGTTAAATCACTTTTTTAATGGCTCTTTTAATTTATTCGAATTATATGCTGTTAGCGATACAAAATTAAAAATTTGAAAGTTTAAATTTCACCATCCGACTGTCATTTCCTGCTTTGGAAATTTCATGCCCCCGTGCTAGGTCGTGTTAAAGTTGTATCAGAGAAAAGGTTTAGATTAAGTACCAAAAATCTTAGGGTATGTTTGGCGCAGCTTATTTGGAGCGGCGGCATTTTGAAAACGCCGCACGACTGTTTGGTTAATGCGTTCGCGCGAGCGTATTCCCTCCACTCATACGCGGTGTTAGTGACATAAGGTGGAGCGCGATAAGCTCTCTTCCTTAGCGTCCTGCGTTGAGTTCGTGCGTTTAGGGTGAAAAAAACGCCCCGTGCCCATCTTCAGTCTCCCTCGCCCTCGCCTTCTTCCTCGCTGTCGTTGAGAAATTTGACAAGAAATTCACTCTCTGCTCTCCCTCTCATCACCCTCTTAATGAAACCCTACTTTCTCGTCTGGTATGCATCATCGTTTACGATCCTTCTGTGTTTTTGCTAGATGTTGTTCGATCCCTGATTTGTGCGGCTTTGCATTTATGTTTGGATGGACCATTGGTGGTTTTGAAAGTTTTTTAAGGAATTTTGGATGGGTGGTTTTGTATTCACTGAACTTTCGATACACAGTTTTGGGCCTCCAACCCCTGATTTGTTGCAAAGCTTTTCGAGCCTTTTCTGAACTTTCTTTTTACTAGATTTGAAATTTTGATGAAAGTATTGGCAGGGTGTTCCGATCAAAATTATGAATAAGCTGCATTGCATGAGTTTTGACTGGGTGTTCTTATCTTTGTGATGGTTCTTATTGATGGAATTTGGGCTCTAATCCTTCTCTATCCCTCTCTCTATGTCGTAAGATGCCTCCTCTCTGTTCGGCTCCTATGGAATTTAGGGCATTGCAGTGGTTCTTTATTGTTTTGTTTTGGCTCTGCCGATCTTAGAGTATTCCATATCTTCCCTATGCAGTGATTTTTAGTTTCATCAAAATAGTATGGAAATGCATATTGGCAGTGATTTTTAGCCGACCTATAGGATTTTGAAATTTTGGCTATTATAGCGGCATTCCTGCGGCATGTATGAGAAGTTGCATTTAGGAACGTCTTTATGCATATCCTACGACCGAAAATGTGTATTGAAATTTTGGTTGAGGCTGAAAATGAGTATGTGTTAGCTTTGCATATCCTGCGACATTCCCTACCTTGGGTTTGGAAATGCATATGAGGTACAAATGTGTTGTTGGAATACACATTCCAGAATTCTTTGCAAAGAGGTTGGCAGTTTGTTGGGTTTGCATTGAACCGAAAGTATTAAAATGCATATGTAGTAATGCATTGTTATTTTTCATTGAAAAGCTTTTTACGTATCTAACAGCCTTTTCATTTTGTGTTTTGGGTACACATTATGGTAGCTTCGGTAGAATTGGAATCCAAGACATGTATTTGAAGTTGCATATTACACATATACTTTATAGTTGTAGTAGTGCTCTCCATTGAGAATCATAGCTATGTACTCTTACATAATTGGATAATAAAACATGTTCGATGTCTTACTGTGGATGTAGGTCTTTGACCGAATCACATAAATCTTGTGTGTTATTTTTTTTTGTTCTTTTTTCTTTTATCAAATCTCGACACTGCTGATGGTTAATTCTGTGGATGCTGGTTCAATTTTTTTTGCATTTTGTTGATTCCACGTCATCTATGGATGTTGATTCATTTTTAGCAATAAGCTATTCTTAATATGTTTTTATTCAGAATAATTACACAACACTGTTGTTGAATCATGTCTAAAGTGTTGAAGGGGGCCCGTCGACAATGTGGGATAAAGACGTTACAAATATTTTTTGTGATCTGTGTATTAAAGAAATAGAACTGGGGAACAGACCAACAATGTATTTTAATAAGGAAGGATGACAAAACATTGCTAAGAGATTCAAAGAATTGACTGACAAGGATTACGACTGGCTTAAATTTAAAAACAAATGGAACCAGTTGAAGAAGGAATGAAAAATATGGAAGGAGTTGAAACGTGGATCTACCGGCCTGGGTTGGGATCCGATTAAAAGGACAATTGATGCTCCAGCTGAATGGTTGGATGAAAAATTAGAGGTAAATTTCTATATAATCCATGAATTGTTAGCTTCACAAATTGTTTTCTCTAATTATAATTTTCTAAATTTCCCCTCTAAATGCTATATCACAGGCGGTACCGACAGCGAAGAAGTACAAACAGTGCGGAATAGAGCCGAAATTTGAAGAGAAACTGGACATAATGCTTAAATGGGTTGTCGCAACGGGAAATTTTTCATTCAACCCTACTCAAAACGGTTTTACAGGGATACCATATGAGATCATACCTGAGCCATTGACACCCGATGAAGAAGTGCATAGCATTAACGAGAGGGATATGGGGGAGTCCATTACAATTTTAAAGAGGTCAAGGATTGCTAAGAAAAATTAAGAGAATGAACATTCTGTGAACACCTTCTTCGATCGTTTAATTGAAGTTTTTGCAGCTCCACCAATATCGGATTCTAACATATTAGACTGTCTCAGGCTTTTGGGCATTATTCCTGAAGTTGTGGGCGACAAACGATTTCACGCACAGTGTGTGAAAAAACTTGAGGATTCAACTCGAATGAAAATATTCATGGAGCTAGAGCCTGAATTGTGTCTCGAATATTTGCGGGTTTTGGTCGATGAATGATATTTTTTTGTATTGTATATGTATTTGTTGCAGTAATATGAACTTTTACTTATGTCGATTTTTTTTAAATGTTTGGAACTTCTAATCATGTTATCTTTTTTTAATATGTTTGTACCTTCTACATATGTACCTGTTAGTGGTTGATGCTTTATTTATAAGTTGTGTATTATATGTTCTGAATTTGAACAATTAATATTTGGTAGTGCTGTAGCAATATCTTATTATGCACTAATTATGTTTACATCTTATATCATTTAGGATGGATCCACAACGTGTGCGTTGTAGAAGAATGACATTTGCTACAGTCATTGCGATATTGTTGTTGGATTATTACCGGAGTAGCACTGTTCGCATTCTCCGCATGACATCCATATTTGTTGGAGACAAATGGGTTGATGAAATGTGTTCTGGTCATCCAATAAGGTTTAGAAATATTTTCAGAATGACAACACCAATTTTTATGGATCTTTTGGACAAGTTATGCCTAAATCACGACCTCCAGGGTTCTTCCAGAACGATGTGTAGGGAGATGTTGGCTATAACGCTGTACATTCTGTCACAAAATGAATCAATTAAAGGAGTATGGAAAGATTTCAACATTCTTCTGAAACAATAAGTCGTTACTTTTCTAAAGGCATATAAGCTCTTGTTAGCTTAGCAGGTAAAATAATTAAACAGGAGGATCCATCATTTGCTACCACTCCAGAACAAATTGTCATCGATCCTCGATACATGCCATATTTCAATGTAACTATGAGTGGTTTTATTTTATTACTTGTCATACGATTCATAATATTATTATTCTCTAACAAACAATTAAACAGAATTGTATTGGTGCAATTGACGGTACCCACGTTGATGCCCGACTACCCAACCACGAGAAAGTTGCATACATCGATCAGAGTGGTTCAACAACTCAGAATGTCATGGTTGTATGCTACTTCAACATGTGTTTTACTTTTGTAGTGGCGAGCTGGGAAAAAAGTGCACATGACAGTCAGATTTTCTCATTTGCCACTAGGAATAGATCGCAGTGTTTCCCTCACCCCCATCAGGTTAGTTTTGCTTTGCAATTTGTTTATCTGAGCATGTAATCTTTTTAATTAACAGTGTTTTTCGTACTGAGAAAATATTATCTGGTTGATGCCGGGTATCCTATGCAAAGGAGATACCTGAAGCTCTATCCTGACACAAGATATTATCTTCCTAATTTTGAGGGAGGAAGTGACATCGTCTGTGGCAGAAATGAAATGTTTAATAAACGCCACTCATCTTTATGCGGGGTAATTGAAAGAACATTTGGGGTTTGGAAGAAAAATGGGTCATCCTACGTGATATGTCGCCGTATCATTTTTAAAAGCAGGTGCATATTGTGGTTGCAACAATGACACTTCATAACTTAATCTGAAGACATTCCTCACGATCAGATATAGACTTTAGTATTGCTGACAATGACGAACTGAATGTCTTCGAGCAAACTCTTGGAATTGTGGGTGGGAATTCATTACCTGAGGATGATGTAGACTCTAATGAATTTGGAAATCAGGAAGGTGAATGTTTGGTTGATATGATTGCTTTAAGGGAGTCTATCACAAATGTTATTTGTGATTGTTGATCTACCAAGTTTTCCTTTAATAAGATTATAGGTTTATATTTATATGCATTTAATTTTGGTTATTTTTATAATACCTTAAACTGACATTGATTCTTTTGTCATTTTCACAGTTATACAAACTTGACTTCCAGGATATCAGATACAGACAGAGGGATTTTGTGTTATTGTGGCGTCTCCATTGCTAACGTCACGTAAGGAGCATAATTTTATGAGGCAGTTCTATGGTTGTGCCAGGGGTGTTCAGCTCGTTGCAGTTTTTTTCCAGTGGGCTGATAGTCTCACATATTACACTGTTAGTAGTCATGCCAGCAGTCATGTGAATCCGATGTTTTCTCAGACGGACAGTGCAGTTGAGGACCGATGTAGCCAGACTCTGAAGTTAAATATTTTAATATTTCTCCTTGTTGTACGTTTTTTAGTTCTCCTGGTACTCGTTAGAGTGTGAGAATTGTGTGATATCTTTTAGAACATCCCTGTCATTATCGTATGTTTCTGCACTATATGTTTTGAATAAGCTGCCCCAAATAGTTTTATCAGACAGAGGCAGAAATGTCATTTAACCACCAATAAGTTAGTCTGAATAAGCTGCCCCAAACATCAAGCTAGATTATTTTGATAATATGCAGATTATCAGATTATCAGAATAATCTGCTTATCAGCAGATTATAAATAATCCACAGCTGCGCCAAACCGAGCCTTAATGAAAGATCTAAGTTATTTATTAATTTTAATCAAATAATTTTGGTGAATTGAGTTATGTTAACTATAACCAGACAACCTTACCTCATGTTATCTCAAACATATGGATACTTAAAAAGAGATGAAGGTGCTCACCTGGTTGGAGAAGAATTACCACCCATTGTCATTGTGAATACAATGCCTTGGCCCAAGTGATGGTAACTTTAGCTCAACATTTTTAGGGCTCCACATCACAATCAAATGAAAATAGTAGTACACTTGCTATAAATAAATACGGTGAAACGTTCCTTCCAAAGTGTTGGGGGCGGTGGAAGAATGAAATTCGACTGTTGTGGGGGCGGCCATGATCTCATAACCGAAGGTTTGATCGACAGCAGTAGCTTTACCGATCATGAGCAGTGGTGGATATGTCCGACGACTCCTCTGCCAACTACTCCAATTAATTGAGCTGAACACTTTAAAATTGAATAATGAATAAAATGAACACGAATAACTTTTTTATTTGATCACGTTCCATTTTTTTTAGCTTGAGATTAAGAACTTAAATATATATTATACATATAATAATATAGTATATCTATTTAAGGTTTGTGTCTTTTATTACATAAAAATAATATCCATTTAGATCTAATACCCTAAATCAAAATTTTTAATTGAATTAATTTTAAGCTGAAGACAAATAAAAATATATAAATCGAGCAAAAGATAACATAGTATACAAATGAATCTGAATATTTTAAATATAATTAATTTTAAGTGAGACAAATGTGAGTTTCCAGAGCTTATACAGCCCTAAGTACTCCACGTGCCCTTATTTCACTTCCCTGCTGCTCTTGCTGAGCCAATACAGGGCAGGTTTCAGTTCAGCATTCGCGGAGCCCCTTCTGAATCCTCCTTCCTCTAAACGTCCACGGGACGAAATCGATTTCCCGCAATCCACTGCTTCTCCAACTCTCTACCTCTCTCGAATTTTGAAGCTTCTTCCGCACTTTTCCGGAAGCCGAAACAGTCTCCAGTCCTCCGGGAGGATCACGCCTTTAAATGGCTTCTGAAATGCGGATCGCCCAAACCCAGTTCTTCCATACCTGCGGAACCCCCTTGTTCTCTCTGCCGCTCAAGAAGCTTGGGGTTCAAGTACCGGTTCGGCGTTCTGGGGAGTTCAGAGGGTTGGGTGCTCGTGGGAGGATGAACGGCGTGAGGCTGAAGATCGATGTGGTTGTGAGGGCGACGACGATGTCGAAGAAGCGGCGTTCTGGGGAGGAGGCGAAGGGGTTTGTGGGGGAGATGAGGGCTGTGGCGATGAGGCTGCACACTAGGGATCAAGCTAAGGAAGGGGAGAGGGAGCCGGAGGGGAACCCGGTGGCGAGATGGGAGCCGACGGTGGAAGGGTATCTTCGGTTTTTGGTGGACAGCAAGCTAGTGTATGATACGCTGGACTCCATTATTGCTGAGGCAGCTCATCCGTTCTGTAAGTCATTTTTTGCTTTGTTTTGTTTGAGGAATGCGCTTTGATTTTGAGACTTTTCTTGCTTGGATTTGCTGGTTGTGTTGATTCATGTTACTGTTGCGTGTTTGTGAGATGAAGAGAATAGAGATTCTGGAAATCAGTAATTTTGCTGGAACGTGGTTGATCTAGTTTTCTTGGTGGGATGTAGGAGATGCTCATTTTAATAATGTTTTATGATAGATGACAGTTCTTTCAGTAGATTAGGAAACATTTTGTTTTATTTTGCTCTTGTTTTTGCAGTTCATTTATTGCATCACATCTGTTTGTTAAATTCCATCATAAGATGGTGTGAAAGAAATATTTATTGTTGAAATTGGGGGGGAATTGTTGGTGTTTTTGGAAGTTTGAGTGTGAAATCACAAATTTGATGTGAATGGGAGTTGATTCTCTTGGACTTGATAACAACTTTCATGAACTTTAACAACTAAATTAGAAGGTACTAATATCATGAACTTGGCAACTATCATGAACTTTATGAACTACAAGTAAATTTTGGGATTTATATGTGGAATACTTGCTTTAGAACATTTCTTCAAGCATACTATCAAGAATTAAGTCCTAAAGAGTTTAGCTTGTCTATTCCTTTTGTCTCTCTTTTTTATTATGGGTATCAAGATGGTACATTGGTTCCTACTTATATCCTTTACTATACTCAAAGTTGGAAATTCTCTCTTTTTTTTTAAGGATTTACATACCACTCAATTTTTTTGTGTTTACATATCTAACACCTAAACTTCAATTTTTACATACATACCATCTTACCTATGCATGAAAAGGTGTATTTCACTTTTGGAAATTTAAAATCATGGTATTTTCTACGTGATATGAATGATTTGGATGTTATAAATGTAAAAATCAAAGTTTAGGTGCTAGATATATAGATAAATTGCAATTGGGTAGTATGTATGTAACTGCCCTTTTTTGTGGTTTTCCTTCTTGAAAATATGTTCTTAAAGTTTAGAGGGTGTTCTATTTCTTTTAATAGTTATTTTATCATTGCAATTAATTTCCCTAAGATATGGCAAGGTTTCAATCCATACAGAAAGAGAAAGAAATCTGTTAATAACAGTAGTAGGAAGATGAAGTGCTTTACAGTTTGAGTAAACAAAAACTTTATGGTTGTTACACACAAGGAGAAGCCAGAGAATTTTTGTAACATGCTATTTTTCAAGATTGAGTTGGTTTTTGGTGTAAATGCTTCTAACTTGTTCTAAAACAATTTTATTTCTTGAACTTATACACCGAATGAATTTTTGTATTAGTTGTAATATATGGAGGAAATGACAAGGAATTGTAAGTCTTATGGTTAAATTACTACAATAACAACAACAACAAAGCGTTAATCCCACTAAGTGTGGCCGGCTACATGAATTCTTTTTCTTCATTTTCATCCTATTTAGTGTCCTTTTTTCATTTAATTCTAATAAACTAAGATAATTTTTTTATATAATAAGCCCAAGTCTTCTTAGGTCTACCTCTGTCTTCTTAACATAATTCGAATCTAAAACATTTACTCTCCTAATCAAATCATCAGATGGTCGACATTTAATGTGACCAAACCATCTAAGACGACTATCAAATTTTGTCCCTCACTAGAGCTACACCAACCCTAGCACGGATATATCATTTCGCATTTTGTCTCTAAGTGTAAAGTCACTCATCCACCTAAACATTCTCATCTTGGCAACCTTTAACTTAGTTTTATGCTTCTATTTTAAAGGCCAACATTCAGCGCCATAGGGCATTACAGGTCTCACCACCATACAACAACAAAGCCTTAATCCCACTACGTGGGGTCGACTACATGAATCCTTTTTCTTCATTGCGTCCTATTAGTGTCATATTTTCATTTAGTTTTAGTAAAATAAGATCATTTTTTATACAATAAGCCCAAGTCTTCCTAGGTCTACCTCTACCTTTCTTAACATAAATCGAATTTAAAACATCTACCACCATTTTTTCACATGTCTCATTGCCATCTTATAAAAAATTTCTTTTAGTCTAAGAGGTACTTTTCTATCACAGAATAGGCCTGAAACATTCCTCCACTTCAACCAAACAAGTTGAATTCTACTAATAACATCCCCATCAATATCAACATCACTTTGAACAATTGAACCGATATATCTAAAGCGTTCACACCTTTTAATAATTTGCTTACCCATAATTACAACTTTTTCACTAGAGCTACTACTACTAAAATTACATTCCATATATTCAGTTTTAGTTTGACTCAAATGAATGCCTTTAGACTCCAATGTAGACCTCCATAATTCATGTTTTTCCTTAGCTTTTTCTCTCATCTTATCCACAAGAAAGATATCATCAACAAAATACATACACCAAGGTAAATCCTCGTGTAAATGTCTAGTAAGACCATCCATAATTAAAGCAAAAAGATATGGGCTTAAAGCCGATCCTGATGCAATCCGATAGAAATAGGAAAATAGTTGGTCAATCCTTCTGTTCGAACACAAATAATAGTTCTTGTATGCATGTCTTTAATGACTTGAATTTAAGTCATATCAACACATTTCTTCTCAAGAACTCTCTTAAGGATATCTCTTGGAACCTTATCGTAAGCTTTTTATAAATCAATAAAAATCAAATGTAGATCCTCTTTATTATATTTGAACTTCTCCATCAGACCTCTCAATAAATGTATAACTTCCATAGTAGACCTGCCAGCATAAATCCAAATTAATTATGAGAAATTTTTGTAATACGTCTTAACCTATGTTCAATTACTTTCTCTCATAATTTTAAAGTACGACACATCAATTTAATTTCTCTATAATTTGCACACTCTTGATGGCGACCAAGAAACTCTTCCTATACTCATGCATCTTTTTAGTTTTTAAAATAATATTAAAGAGTTTAGTGAGCTAAGAAACACTCAAATCTCCCAAATATTTCTACACTTCAATTGAGATACCATCAGATCTTACAGACTTGCCACCCTTGGTTTTCTTTAAAGCCTCAACTTCTTTTTTATTAATGCGACGGTAAAAATGAAATAGTTTATTATTATTAACAATATTAAGATCAATAAGGTCAATCATATTTTCAAAAACTTAATTAAAAAGTTTATCAATAACGTAACCACTTATGTTGAATATCTTTTTATAAGAAAAACATTTTTTGATTTTCATCTTTAATACACTTTACTTGAGTTAAATCTTTACTTTTCTTTTCTCTTTGTTTGGCTAGTTTATACATATATTTTTCATGTTCCTTAGTGTCTAATCTATTATAAAAGTCACTAAAAGTAGAATTTTTAGCGTCACATATTGTTCTTTTAGACTTCTTGCGGGACGTTTGATATTTTTCTTAGTTATTTAAGCTTTTACTTTAAACCATTTTTTATAACATATCTTCTTATATTTTATTTTTTCTTGCACATTATCATTCCATCATTAACTATTTTTATTTATAGAATTTTTTTCTTTTGATCCTCCAAGTACATCTTTTGTCACTTATTTAATATTGTTTATTACTTTCTCCCACGTAGCATGTGCATCTTCATGAACATCCCAAATTTTAAAATGTTGAATTTTACTAATAAAAATAATTTTCTTTTAGGTACCCTCGTAATTCTACGACGATGAATCGTATTATTCTTTATTTTACAACTCTTCATCTTAAAATCTAGAACTAATAATTGATGTTGGGTACTTAAATTCTCACTTAGAATGACCTTACAATTTCGACTCTCCTTTTCTCATAAGAATATTATTAATTTGTGTTTTATTAGATACATTCTTATAAATAATAAGATGTTCATCTCTTTTCTTGAATAAAATATTAGTAATAATAAAGTCATATGCTAAGACAAAATGTAATATGACTCTAACTTCTTCATTAATCACTCCAAAACCGTAGCCACCATGAATATTTCTGAAATATTCTTCCACTCTACCGACATGTCTATTTAAATCTTCTCTAATAAAAATTATTTCTTCAAGAGGTATCATTTGTATTAAGTCGTCTAAGTCATTCCAAAATTTATCTTTAGAACTTATATCTAAACTTACTTGAGGAGCATAAGCACTTACAATATTAAAAATCTTAGTATCAACAATAATTTTAACAGCTATAATTCTATCTCCAACTCTATTAATTTTTATAACATTATCTTTCAAACTCTTATCTATAATTACACCTACACCATTTCTAGTGCGACTCTTACCAGAATACCAAAGTTTAAAACTTAATTTATCAATCTCCTTAGTCTTTTCCCTAACACATTTAGTTTCTTAAATACATAAGATATTTATCTTTCTATGAATTATATATCAACTAATTTCATTAATTTACCATTGAGAGTATCTATATTCCGAGATCCTAACATAATATTAGTTTCATGGACTAACTTCTTTACTCGTATTCGTCTGTAATATGGGAACTCTTGCTTATTTGACACTACACCCGGGCGCCGGTGTAGCAGCCCTTGCACATTGTTCACTGTATTCAGGTCATACAACGTGTCACTTCCATGAGACGCCTTAGCATTTACACAATGATCAAAATGATTCTTGTCATGATTTTTTTGACAAATTTTACGCTGGCTGTCGATTGCCTAACGCAACACTCCACTTTTCACATCCGGGTTTGAGACCGGCAATGACAGTGTTTGATTAAACTAATAGTGGCTTTTAATCATATCCGTGTATTTTAAGATTGAAATGTAAAGTATGACTTAAAACCTTCTGACAAAAAAACAATGAAATCACCTCCATCCAGTTGCCCGGTTTGTGGATTGATGAAGTTTAATGCTTGTGTAAAAGCAAATTTGTGTGATTCTAATTGCATCAGAGGAACACTGAACTGATTATATTTTGTAATATTATTATTGAAAAAGAATATGAAATGATGTATTGGATGCAAAATGCAGTAAACTTGAGAAGTATATTGGAAAGAATGAGATGTAATCTGTATAACTAAATTGTCTTTAAGTTTCAATTTTATGTTGTGTGTTTATTCCAGTGAATTACTTGAAAAATGTTTTCATATTTAATTTTATATTCTCTGCTAGTTAGACCTTTGGGATTAAACAAGACTTTTTCATAATATTTATTCATGCTTAAACTGGTAGGTGAAATCAATTTTTCTTGCTCACAAAATTTAATTAGGAACAGTCCAACTGAAACAATTTTAAGCTAAAAATGCAAATTGTTGCATTAGAATAATCCTAGCATACCAGGGTAGCTTGCATTCACATGATGATGATTTTATTTACATATTTGTTTTCTTAAAACAATTTGCTTAGGCTTAGGGATGTAAAGATGGAGAAATTGATGAGAAGAGGAACTGGAAATATCGATAAATATTTGGTGCGGCAGAAAGATTTAGTTCGGTTAACAGAAATTATCATTAGAGTGTTTTACATGCAGTTTCAATCAAACTATTCTGAAAAAGAGCTTCATCTTCTTCGCAGATGATGCATTCAAGAACACAGGACTGGAAAGATCAGCAAACTTGGCCATGGATTTAGCGTGGTTCAAGGAGCAAGGCTACGCCATCCCAGAGCCTTCAACTCCCGGGCTAACTTATTCTCAGTTGTTGAAAGAGCTTTCTAAGGAGGATCCCCAGGCATTCATTTGCCATTTTTACAATATCTATTTTGCTCATACTGCTGGTGGTCGGATGATTGGTAAAAAGGTATTTTTCACATTAGTCCTTGGTCTATAGACGATACTGCATGCATCATTGAGATTTTAAAATTTTAAATGTTAGTTTTTAGGTCATTTTTTCCCTGACAAAATTTTATATTTTTTTCGTTTTCATCTTATGGATAAAGCTTCCATGGAATGTAAGTTATTGCATTGATTTCATGTTTCTGATGTTATAATTTTGGGCCATTTTCATACATATCACTCAATTCCTATGTATTTACATATCTAACACTAAAGCTTTTCACATATATACCACCCAAATATTTTGTATCACATCAAAAATACCATCCTTTTAACTTCAAAACTGTTAAATACGCCTTCTCATGCATGGGTGAGGATTTACATGCATGCAAAAATTGAGGTTTAGATGTTAGATATGTGAATACATAAGAATTTAGTGGTATGTATGTAAATCTTCCTATAATTTATTACTTACTGTGAATGTCGGTATATCTTTTTGCATTTTCTAGGTGGCTGAGAAGATATTGGATGGCAAAGAACTTGAATTTTACCAGTGGGAAGGAGATCTTCACCAACTGTTACAGAACGTGAGGGAAAAACTCAACGAAGTAGCTAATGTAAGGCTCCTTCTGCAACCTTTGTTGTTATATATATATATATATATATATATATATATATATATATATAATGAATATCTGTATTATTCATAATTTTTAAATAGTTTATCTTACAGGCATTAACATACATTCCACATTCCCATGCATTTACCTATCTAAAACCTAAACATTAATATTTACACACATACTACTCAAATTTTTAACATCTCATCAAAAGTATCACCATTACTATCACATGAAAAGCGATATACAACTTTTCATGCATGAATCTATGACATGAAGGTGTGATAAATGTAAATATCAATTTTTTACTGCTAGATATGTAAAATACATAAGAATCATGTGGAATATATACGTAAATTTCCATATGGTTCTTAAAATGCATAATGCTTCGTATAAATCTATATATATATCTTTCATTGAAAATGCACAAATTGCCACTTCTCAGGATTGGTCTAGAGAAGAAAAGAACCATTGTCTTGAAGAGACTGAAAAATCATTCAATTATTCGGGTGACATACTCCGCTTAATAATGTCATAACATTTCTACAATTTCAGGATGCAATTCACCAAATGTTAATGGGTTGTGTCGCTTATTGGATTGTCCTCGAACCTTTGTAATGAATTAACCTCTGTAATAAATGTGACTGTC
This sequence comes from Phalaenopsis aphrodite, assembly GCA_003013225.1. Taxonomy (NCBI): domain Eukaryota; kingdom Viridiplantae; phylum Streptophyta; class Magnoliopsida; order Asparagales; family Orchidaceae; genus Phalaenopsis; species Phalaenopsis aphrodite. The sequence goes on along the minus strand of NEWO01000002.1, from coordinate 6,100,178 downwards.
ATCATGTTGGAAGAAGCATGTTGTTTACCATTTACTTTACCTATTGATGTTATTAAAAATCATGTAATATTGATTTGAGCACATTCTGCAAATGATTTTCTGCATCTTTTCTACATTTTCCATGCAAATAATTAGGATTTATATTCGTTATGTTTTCATAAGGGAGTATATATCATTATTTTTTTAATAATAACAATAACACAAGGTCATTAGATCCAATCAAATACACACACACACACATACCAAAAACATCATTTCATGCCAAGATTTGTACCATCAGCAAAATTTAAATGTCAGATATGCAAATACACACATGGGTTATATGGTATGCATGTAAATTTTCCTTTAGATAATTCACAACATTGGATTGTTTAGTTTTTATTACAAATTGTCTCAGATTGATGAGACGAGCCTGAATCACATACAGTGACGGATATTTGATCCAAATACTTACTGGAGTTAAACAAACCATGATTAAAACTGATAAACAAATTTACGCACATCAGTCATTAAGAAAGAAAATGCTTGCTCAGGATTTAAGAAAAAGAATGATAACCTCCTGTAACTAAAAGCCTTTGTCCATGAGCTGAATTGGACTCAAAATATTGGCCTTGCTCGTCTCGACGATGCAGCCATTCATGACCATTTCTTCGAGCATGAAGTGGGCCTTCTCAAGATGGAACATGATATCAAGTTCACACTGATAAGAAATAAGAAATTGGAAGGTTTACATACATACCGCTCAATGCTTACGCCTTTGCATTTCTAACAACTAAACTTCAATGTATATATGCATGAAAAAATGTATTTCGCTTTTTAAAAGTTAAAAGAGTGGTATTTTTATTTGATGAAACATTTTGGTTGTTCAAATATAAAAGAGTGCCATGTATGTAAGTGCCCCTAAGAAATATGATCAAAATGTGAAAGTAGAAAGTCGTTAACATTTTTAAATATAAGGGTTAGGTTAGGTTGGCATTAGAAGACATACCACATTTCCGAAATGCCGGTCCATGGTCTCCACCAAAAGATGTATAAATTCCAGAATGGCAAGCTCATTCTACAAAGGAAGAAGGAATAGCATAGTAAGGATGAAGTTTTGCAGGGTAGAACAGTTGTCAACAGAGAAAATGCTGCTTTAATTGGGCTGTTTCACCTTTTTTCTTGCAACCACGCAGGAAAAAATATATATATATTAACAAAGTTATCCTTATCATTTAAATAAAAATATTATGGGAGTTTGTTGAATTAATCATATAAGAAAAGAAGAGGTTTTGGACTAGTAAGAACTAAGAATTGTACAAGTCCAAAGTATCATTTTGGTAGATTTATGCAGGTGATTAAAATATAAAACAAAAGATTTTAACAGAATATTATTGAAGCAAAACAACACGTCATTCACATAAGTGTTACATTATAGCTTAAACTCGACTGATGATAGTGCATAATCCGAAAGTGAGCTGTTTAGGCGACAAATAATCTAAAAATCTTGGAAGAAAAAAGTTCGCTGATATCTCGAGCAAAAGCGAAACGGGGCATTTACATAAATACCGCCCAATTCGTATGTATTTACATTAATTTTTACATTTACACGATCATGCCTCACAAATCTTTCATATCACATAAAAATATCACTATTTTAATTAAAAAAAAAAAAGTAAAATACACCTTTTCATGTATGAGTAAGGCGGCATATATATGTAAAAAATGATGTTTAAGTGTTGGATATGCAAATACATAAGAATTGAGTGCATGAATATAAATATTCCAAAACCAAACTTATCTCTTCGTATTATGTAGGAACATGACAAGGGCTACCAATGAACCGCTTCGAGTTTCGTCATAAAGAAGACCATTTTGGAGTATGTTTATAAAGGCAAGGTAATCAAAGGCAGGGAGGAAATTGACCAGATTCTTCCTAGCTACTTTTGCAGCGATCATATTGAGTAACCTTCAAAACAGAAAGCAAGTAACTACGTTGAGTTTATATTTTATTTGGGTAATATAGGCAATAACTTCAATGTACAACTCAAATGAAGAAAGAAAAAGAAGAATTGTTCCTTGAAATGTCTCTTTAACACTTTTTAGATTCAATGTCTCTCCACCATGTGAGAAACTCCAGCATCAAACCTTCCCTCTCAACAAAAGCCTTGAACTAAAAATAAATGCTAATGATACTTTGCTTTAAAACTAGTGGATCAAAATGACAGCATAGATGGGTTTGGTAATCAAGCCTAGAAGCTCACAGACTAACCATCCATGAGTGAAGAGAAGTCCTTGCTTGAACAATCGGATAAAGAGAAATACTTCAAGAATATCATCCAAGATAAGAACAAGGAGACCACCTCAACAAAGGAAAACCTGAGTCCATGGATGGAACTCAGGCAAATGATTAAGAAAAAAGTCAAGAAGACGAGCAGAATCATGGCAGACATTAGAAGGTATTACACATTTTCTTTGAACTATTGCAAAAATTAGGGCAATTCAATTTCATATCAGAAACGTAAACAAAATTTGAATATAAAGCCAAAGCTAAAAAACATAAAGTCTTCAAACCACCTCAAAACAGCTGATCATATCTTAAAATGATGCTTATATGTGTATTCGACTGGGACAAATAAAAAAAAATGTAAAATAGCCCCAATCATATTGTTCAACAAATTTGATCTGATCAACTATGCATATATGGTGTAGTTCTTCCTACTACCCATCTGCAAGAAGGCCCGAAAATCACAAAGAATCCTTACAGGCTTTATTTCAGTAATAATCCTTCAAGCCAATATATTCAAGCAAGATCCCCGCAGAATATGGGGCTATAATCGTGCAAAGCAATGAATGAATCGATTATCAAAAGTGGTCAATCCATGAAAAAGCTGCAGACTCACGAATGTTAATTGGCACAAGTTGATCCTTAAAGGCTATAATTTTCTCAAAATCTGCAAAGAGAATTTTTTTTGGAGACGATGACACCTAATAATCATATAGCAATGATGAATAATACTTTTAAGAGGATAGCCTCAACAATTTGTTGCAAAAGACGGGTGTGGGCATCCCTAGTCAGGATAAAGATCAAGAAGTCTGTGAGATGGATGTCTAGAAACATCCAATTAAATGGATTTAGAATATGAGTCATCAATTGCATAAATGTAATTGGAGCATTGACTAAACCAAGATGTATAACCAACCATTTATAAAATCCATCCTTCATGTTTAAGGTTGTCCTCCATTCATCACTTTTTCCTCATGTGAATCTAATGGCACACCTTAAATTGATTTTTAAGAAGATGACCGCCTCCAATATCACATGAAGTATGTCATTAACTAAGATATGGAAACTTATACATTATGGTGATTTTGCTTATGGCACAACAGTTTACATACATATATCTTATGTCATTTTTATTAGATGTAAGAAAGGTTGGAGCACTATAGGGATACAGGCTTTCTATGATGAATCCCCTAGCTGATAAGTCATTGACTTTTTCACCCAAAATCATCCTATAATGGGGCAAGTTTGAGAGTATAAAATTCATTAGTAAAATCTATGGCATGTGAATCCTTCTGATATGCAAGATTACCTCAGGTCATATATCCCATAACTAAAACAAAAAATTGGCTCAATATGGAGAAAAGTGACTCAATAGCAAGTTCATTAAAGAATTCATAACAACCAAAGCATATAAACTATTACTGTTGATTTCCTACTCCAATTCAGATAGTTTGGTGATAGGAAATACATTTCTTTTCACAAAGGTGGGAGTGTCCTTAAATTGTAGTGATGTAAACTCTTTAGACTTAATGTGGTTCAGGACAATCCACTTGCCATCGAACTTGAAGGTGCATGTGTTGAAATGTCCATAATGGGTGCCATACAAGTCGTGTACAACCGAGGTCATCTTAAAAGAACATAGGTAACACCAATCAAAAGGACATGGCATCTTATCCTATTAGAGTATCTAGCTTATTGGGGTAATAAATGAGATGGTTGACTGCGGAGATGAAGGTCATACTGTCATAGCAACCCAAGCTAACTTGTATGGCTAGAGATGTGGCTCAAGCATAAGTTTCATCCTAATATATGCAAGGGTAGTAATGAAATTCATACAACAGTCACTATTTATGATCAACAAGCATATTTGTCACCATGCTCGAAATAGGTGTGAAACATGGCAACATTCTTTCATTGTGTCAACTAGAGGCAGCAAAAACAGAGCGCACAACTGCATGATGTGACCCATCCGGTGCTTTTTCAGCATCACTAGCTTTCTCATAAGACTCGACCACAATTGTATCATCTTTAGAGTAGTTTGTCAACCAAGTCTGTATAAACTCCAGCAAGGATAGGTGCTTATATACTAGTTGTTATGTCACATGTAGTAAATTTGAAACAAGGTATTCCAAATATGCTCTTCCCTTTAGGATTAAAGAATCCTTTAGGAGTGTATGATGCAGGTTTGGCAAGCTTTCATCGCAAAGTATTCACAAATAAAGAGGTGGATATTCAGTGGGTATAGGAATGTAGGAATTGTTTAATCTCTAGAGTGAGATGAAAGGCATTCCCAAGAGAGTACGTGGGATGAATCAACATATTCTATTGAATGTAAGACCATAGCCTAGATTAGAATCTTCAGACTATGGCTCCGGTATCCTTAATAACATCACAACCAATTATGACTTCATGAAAATGAGTTATCTAGTCAACAACAAATATGAATCACTGTTGAAGTGTAACTAATTCATTAAAGCAATGATAATGTGATTTCAAGGAAAGAAATCTTTGTTCAAGAGCCCATCTCATCCCATTAAGTAATGGGTGGATGGCCCAACCTAAGTCTTTGTTGTTGAGTTTGACCAAATATATGATGGCAAAGTCAGTGAGCTCTGTGCTACCAAACCTAACATGACACATGTTGAACATAACCATCAAGCCAAAACGCTAGTTCATATTAGTGGCCTATAGGAAAACTATGGGTTTAGTAGACCAACAAAAGTGATGTATCTATCTTAACTATTCCAGTGACGTTATCGTCTAAGTCTCAGCCTTTCGTAAGAGTGACATAATAGTGAACTACGTCATAAAGTGGTTCCTTATGACGATGAGACTAAAGGTTGCATTTGGGGCAGCTTGTGCGTTTCAGGATAACATGACACACATTAAACTTAACCATTAAACCAAAATGCTAGTTCATATTAGTGGCCTATAGGAAAACTATGGGTCTAGTAGACCAACAAAAGTGATGTACCTATGTTAACTATTCCAGTGGCATCATCGTCTAAGTCTCAGTCTATTCGTAAACGTGACATAATAGTGAACTACGCCACAAAATTGGTTCCTTATGGCGATGAGACTAAGGGTGTGTTTGGGGCAGCTTGTGCGTTTCAGGATAATATGACACGCATTGAACATAACCATTAAGCCAAAATGCTAGTTCATATTAGTGGTCTATAGGAAAACTATGGGTCTAGTAGACCAACAAAAGTGATGTATCTATCTTAACTATTCCAGTGGCATCATCGTCTAAGTCTCAGTCTATTCGTAAGAGTGACATAATAGTGAACTATGTCATAAAGTGGTTCCTTATGGCGATGAGACTAAGAATGCGTTTGGGGCAGCTGGTGCGTTTCAGGATAAACAGCTTGAACGCAGCCCACGGGTCGACCGTAGGGTTCGACCCCCGCGGCCGACCCGCGACATGCGTTTAATGTAAAAATCCAATCGCTTTTTTGGATAAGCAGGCAGAACGTGCGTCCAAACCGTACTGCGACGCTTTCAAAACTACCCCCGCACTTATAAGCTGCCCCAAACGGGCCCTAAATTTCATGGAATGGTCATGGAATTTCACTAAAATGTCTCCCCATAGGTCTACCATCTTTCAAAGTGTATGATACAGTGCTTAGTCCTTTACCATCCTCAAATGGGTGTACATAAAGAGGATTCTATTCTTAGAAGGATTCCTACCATCTCTATTTTCAATAGCATCAAACCTTAGAAAAAAAAGAATGGGTGTCAACACATGCCTCTTACAGACAATATACTATTGAGATTAAGAAATTTAAGTAAAAAATTCATCTAGAATTGATAAATGATTAAACGTGATTTACAAATAGTCTTCCATTTTCTGGTCTAACACCAAAATAAATTTGACATCAAGACCTACATCCAGTATTTGATGCAGGGTTTATGGTAAACATTGGAATAGGGAGTTGGGTGATTGATTTTATTCGATGTGAACATAACTCAATGGGAGTTATCTAGATCATAAAGGGTTCTGAGAAGGTGGAGATCCAAAGGTGGGCAAAACCTACAAAGGGATAGTAGAAGAGCTTGGGTTAATTTTTAGATGGCTAGTTTTATGTAACGCTTAAGAGGGGGCCGGGTGGGGAGACTTGATGGTATAAAAATTCCATGGATAACTTAAAAAGATGAAAAAAAAAAAATGCAATAAAAATTAAGAGTTGTGATGTGAAAGTTTTGATATGTGGAGGTGGAATAACACATGACTAGATTGTGATAATATTTTACTACCTTGCTAAACTTGGGGAGAAAGGGCAAAGAAATGTTAGAACTTAAAAAGAACTTTCAAAATAATTGAAATATATGTAGGAATTAAAATAACAACAAAAAATAGCCGAAATATAAAAATAAAATAATAAAAAAGGGGTTGTTCTAAATCACCTAAGCAAACATCAAAATAATAGCGCCAAGATTTTTCAAAGAGCAAGAATACCTCACTAACCTAATTTCTATCTTATTTCAATGCCCTTTCACTAAAAATATCATCATATTTATAAATATTACACATAAGAAGAAGATAAGAAATGCAAAGGGTATTTACATTATAATAAATGTACCATAGAACTTGCTCTTAACTTCATAACTCTATCTTAGAAATTCAAAAACCATTTATTCCATGGAATGTTGTTATTAAAAAATTGAATCCTCTAGAAATCCCAAATTTCTTTTTCTAATTCATAATTTGATGACTTGGCAAAATATGGTGGCAATGACAATGGTGATGTGACACTCTGAACTCCCAATTGGACCAAAATACCAACTCATTTTACATTTGGCATGTTTCTCATTCTTCCGACACAACAAAGACCATTCAACACAAATGATAATTCAAAAAATAAAAGAAATAAAATATAGTGTCATTTATTCCTAACATAGATATTGTAATTGATTTATGTTGAACCTATTCTGCATCACTAATTAAGGAGATGGCAGCCAGGATAAATCTAGCAATGTAGTTGACGACCATCCATCCACAAAAAATCCAAACTAATAGAAGAATAGAAGTTTCATGCACCTACTCACTATTGTTATGGCTAATCCTTATGATTTGATTTCACTGCAATCGGTTGATAGAGATCCAACAAAAAAATTAAATCGTTTTCCCTTTAATCAACAACATCACCTGAGATGATGCTTCCACATATTCTCAACTTGGCTAGTAAAGAGCAATAATGAAGAAGGGCTTTAAACAAAGAAATTATGTTAGATAAACAAAGAAACGATGTTAGAATTACAACACTACTCACGCAACTTTAAATTCAGAATATGTTCGTTAAGAGAATAAATCTGATTTTCTTATCCCAATATTTCTTCAACTCTTAAGAGCATAACTAGAATGGATTTTTTTCGAGATATCTGCTCAACTGGATTCCTTTCCAAACTAGTATGCCATGTCAATGAATTGCTTCCCATCAGAAATCATTGGAATGGAAAACAATATTTACCCAAGGCTTCTTACCATTTTGCTCTAATAATTACATCAGTTAAATGATTATGGAGCAAAAATTTCCAATAAAGTTTTCAACATTTCGCACCAACTGTGAGTTTTTCATTTATTTAAGTGAACCTTTTGTCAGAACTCTTGATCTAACTTGTTTTATTTCTTTTTTTCTTTTCCTTATAGCGGTGGACTAGATTTTCAATATAAGCATCCAATGCATCAATGGATGCTATATATTTTGTACAACCTACCAATAAAAAGTAAGATCTAACAAAAATGCTGTTTCATATCATGCTTGCATCCCATACAATCACTATGCTTGATCATGTTGTTTTGCTTCACCAGCATCATTTACTGGAGTGAATTGTATACCAATGCATTTCCAATCTTTTGCAATTAATTAGTAGATCCGTTAAATCAATTGAATTTGATTTAATTTTATTTCTTATTCTCCTATTTGTTCATAGGTGAAGTCAGAAGATACTTTTTAACGGAAAATATATCATCATGATAAAATTTATTTCTTTAAAACAAGAAATGTCTAAAAAATAGCAAGCAAACTCACCTCGTCATTGTCAACCCCAACCAAGAAGAAAAGTGAAGCATACCGTCTATATACAATCTTGTAATTACGATGCTCTACAAATGAACACTGCAAACAAAAAAAATTAAAAAATATAAAAAGAAAGATAAAATATAAATCTATCTTCAGTGCAGAAATTGTATTCATTCAACCTTTTATTAAAAAGAAAATATTACTCATTTGAAACAGAGTTGAAACATACTAGTGGTTCATATGATAACCATTTATATTTAGCATGTAGATAATTAATAAATGTACTACTCCATCAATATGGTGTACCTAGTTCATGGAGCTTTTTCATCAATGTAGGGTTTATTTCTTTGATCGAACATAATAAGGTAAATCCCAAAGCAAAAAACTTAACCATTGTTTTAGGGCCATTCTCTAAGGAAGAGTAGATACAAAAAAACGACAAACACAAAAAAATACAAGAGCAGCTCCTGATGGATCGTAAGTGAAGTAAACAAATGACCAGGTAGGGAAAGATGGAATCAATTTTCCCATCAAAAGCATCATTAAAATTCACCTTTAGTTCTTTGAGAACAATCCAATGTAAGAAATAAAATAAATAATGAGATACTACATATATTAAGCATATTACATTAATTCACTGATCTTTCCATGTCAAAAATCATGTAACTTCTATAAATAAAGCCATGGACTTTAAAATAATGAAATTAGATTCTCAACTTATCATTAGATAAGATAGCTAGGATTAAAAAAAACATATTAGCAGCACTAGTGTGGGAAGCTAAATTACGGAGATATAAATGGTAGATAAGCCAGCATTCATGTGCTTGAACAAATGGCGTCCTTACTATTTGGATATGGGAAAGGGATTTTCTTTTTTAAGTCTATAACATTTAGCCTACAGCTTCCCAATAGCTCTAATATTTTAAAAAACATGCGATTCCATAGCAGTTTAATAGTAAAAGATTAGCATCCACTGAAAGAAAACCAATTAACACACGGCATTAAAAAAAAAATTTAAAAGCAACAACCACCATAACATAACGAGAGTTAAAATCCAATGTTCATTAATTACATCAACAGATCTCCATATACAAGAGATGCATTTATGTTGAACAGAGTGCAAAGGCCATAAAAAACATGAAACTAAAATAATGAAACAGACCTCAACAAAGACCATATAAAGTTTTCTCTGGTACAAGTTTTCTAACATGCTCTTCTGGAAATAGAGGGGGCCCCAAAAAGGATTTCAAAGATGATGGAGGTTTTTTGCAATATATTTAGGTAATTTTAAAAGTTCAACTAAATTATAGTTATGATTTTAATTGTAAAAGCGAGGTTGGGCTTAAAAATCTCTGCAATGTACTTAAAAGTCAAGGAGTTTGGATTTCAAAATATAAATGATACGCGTACCTAACTAGAAAAGTGATTAGGATTGTAAATGTGACTTTTAACTAATGTATCAAGCCCAACCTAATTACTCATTGGTTTGCATCCTTAAATACAGATATGGTATATGATAGCTATGTTGGTATTTCAAGTAATTGATCCCAAAATGAGGTAAGAGTTATACGTGAATCTTCCTCTAAACAATCTTGAGAATTTGAATTTTCAAAGAGAGCTATAAGTGGTCTCAAGTCATGGAACATCTTTAGCTTTTTCTTTCAAGACTGTGAAGTTAATATCGATAACAATTGAAGTGCAAAAGGAAAACAACATGATTTTTTATACTTCATGGGGGTTTAAGAGCCTCTATGGTAGAAAACCTTAAATTATAATTTCTTTATTATTGCATGTGTTGTGAGCTAAAGAACTAGACGAATGATACAGAGCAATCATACCAATCAATTCTTCTCCAAACAAATCATCACCATATGTCCATGTAAAAATAGTATAAGCATGTTTTAAATATGTTCCATAAATTGATTATCTAATGAGTATGTTATATCATATTTACATATCTTAAACATTTAAGGTATGTATTAAAGACCCTCTACTATATAAATGATACCTCAAAATTGTTTGACAATATAATGAAGAAAATTAAACATAATTATAGGTATCATAAGTTGCATAGAAATCATCCTACAGGATAAGAATGGATTCAATATATTGGGAACAGCAAATTGACCATAAATATGCATTTAATGATTAATGGTGTATGATTTGGTAAATTCACACAACATGCAGTAATAGGTGTACCAATGATCATTGATTTGGAAAGCAGATCATATGATCAGTTGCCCTTGTATCAAACATACAATTGATTGATTTGGAAAGCAGATCATATGATCAGTTGCCCTTGTATCAAACATACAATTGATTTTATAACTAAAAATGTAGGCGAAAGACAAGTATCTAAACAATTGTTCTTTGTTGTGGATGAACTCATTGGATTGGTCATGCTAACAGAAAATGTCTGATCAATGAGAACAATAATATTATGGCATTGTTTTGATATAAGATTATTTGATAGTGGTAGTGTTTCAGCTTTATCTCGTTTGGAATTTGCACAATGAGCTTTATAGAAAAATATTGAATTTTCACACCAAAAGAAACTTTAAAAATCACTTTTAGTTCTATGAGCACATTCCAATGTAAAAAGTAAGATAAATAATGAGATATTACATATATTATGCAAATTATATTAGTTTATAGATCTTTGGAAGTCATAAATCATGTAACTTCTACAAAAAAAAAAAAACCATGGAGTTTAGAATAATGAAATTAGGATCCCAAATTTATCAAAAATAAAATAACTAGGATTCCATAAAGAGGATATTGGCAGCACCACTGTCGGAAGCTACATTGTGGAGTTATATATAGTGAATAAGCTAACAGTCCAGTTTTCATTCAGCTTAAGAAATGGCATCCTTACTATAGTGGATATAAGAAAGTTTTTTTTTTTTTTTTCCTTTTTTGAGGTCTATAACATTCAGGCTACAACTTCCCAATAGTTCATATATTTTAAAAAGTATGCGATCACAAAGAATTTTAATGGTAAAAGAGTAACATCCTCTAAAAGAAAACTAATAAATACAAGCCATAGAAAAATTAAAAGCAATAACCAACTTAAAATAGCTAAAGTTAAATCCAACAACAACAAAACCTTTGTCCCACTAAGTGGAGTCGGCCACATAAATCCTTTTTCTCCATTGCGTCCTATTTAGTGTCATATTTTCATTTAATTATAATAAATTAAGGTTATTTTTTATACAATATGCTCAAGACTTCCTAGGTCCACATCTGTCTTTCTTAACATAAGTCGAATCTAAAACATCTACTCTTCTAATTGGATCATCAGATGGTCAACGTTTAATGTGACCAAACCATCTAAGACGACTCTCTCTAATTTTGTCTGTCACTGGAGCTACACCAACCCTATCACAGATATATTCATTTCGCATTTTGTCTCTAAGTGTTAGCTAAAGTTAAATACAATGGTCATTAATTACAACAATGGATCTCCCTATACAAGAGATGCATTTATCATTTACGTTGAATATGGTGCAAAATACCATAACAAAACTTGAACTAAAATAATGTAGCAGACCTCAACAAAAACCCTATAAAGCCTTCTCAGCTTTAGGAAAAAGTTTAACATGATCTTTTGGGAAATAGGACCCCAAAAAGAATTTCAAAGATGATTGAGATATTTTGTAGTACTTTTAGGGAATTTTAAAAGTTAAACTAAATTATAGTTAAGATTTTAATGGTAAAATGAGACTAGCTTTAAAAATATCTGCAATGGACTTAAAAAGTTTGGATTTCAAAATACTAATGATACACTTACGAACTAGCAAAGTATCTAGGATTGTATGAGTTTTTGTCCACTAATGTATCAAGCCCAACCTAATTATCTATTGATTTGCATCCTCAAAAATTGATATGGTTTATGATAGCTATGTTGGGTTTTCAAATAATTGATCCCAATTTGAGGTAGGAGTTACAGGTGAATCTCCGTCTGAACATAAATCTTAAGGATTTGGGCTTTGAAAGAAAGCTATACGTAGTCATAATTCACGTAACATCTTTAGTTTTTTCTTCATCTCAATACCAATTATAGTGCAAAAGAAAAATAATATGATTTTTTATACTTCATAGGGTTTAAGATGGGCTTTAGGTAGAAAACCCTAACTGAGAGTTTCCTTATTATTTTGTGTTGTCAACTAAAGGACTAGATAATGTCTGAGCAATCACATCAATCAATTCTTCTCCATACAAATCATCATTATATGTCCACGTTAGTATAAGCATGTTTTAAATATGTTCTATAATTTAAATGTTTAAAGAGTTATGTTAGATCATTCTTTGCCTATTTTAAACACTTTAGGTATGTATAAAGGACCCTTCACCATATAAAGGGTACCTCAAGATTCCGCCCACCACCATCATACATTCACAATAGCGTTACTAGAGCAGTGGCTTCACTTATGCTTAAAACAGTCCATAAATCTAGCACGACAAATATCTCCTTAAAGCATAGAATTGCCTCATACTCTTTTAGTCAAACAAAAACATTCGAGACTTTCATTCACAGATCCAAGAATCAAAAGTTTTACTTTTCCACACTCACATTTGTACGACCTGAATCTCTTCTTGCACTCTTGCATAATTAATAATAGATATTGCTCCTTATAGCTATGCATAGCTAAAGTTTTGAACTGTGATAATCAGTCACACTCAATGCATGACAAGCCAAATAAACCTGAAGGAACTGCAATTGCACTTGATGCTTCATATGCATATGAGAATATTGTACTTCAAACTAAGAAAATTTTGAATAGATTGAATCTATGTCTACGATGGAGTATGAGAAGAAGACTAATATTGTAAAGGAGCGGTTTTCTACAACTATTTCTACTTCATGATATTTTTTGTGCTATTTAGTTTTGCTCCCTACAACCAATTCTCACAATCTTCCTCTCACCCCAAACAATAATTAGTACACTTTACTATCATATTCTCTCCATCTTCCTTGCAACCCCCTACAATAATTGGTACAATTTACAATCCTACGTTGGTAAGATTCCACCAATTGCAATTCCAAGAGCATCCTGAATGCTCATCACTACAATGTTAGAGCACCACTTATTATGTAGTTAAGCACTTCCTTGCTAGAACAGTTAAGCACTTCCTTGCTAGAACGAGTCGCTTATCTATCTAGCATAATCATTTTGGTACAAGTCCATTGAGTGTGCTATAAAAAATTACAGCATAATTATTTATGTACCATCACATCAGTGTACTACCTAGGCATATAGACCTCCACAACAACATACTTCTTATAAAAAATAAAGATTGAGCCATGTCCTTTATGATAAGTATAGGTCATCTTAAGATGCCCATAATTATACCTAGAAATCATCCTATAGGATAAAAATGAACTTAATATATTGGAAATGACGATTTGATAATAAATATGCATTGCCTGAGTAAGGGTGTATGATTTGGTAAATGCACACTATGAGCAGTAACAGCTGTCCTGATGATCATTAATTTGGATGAGCAGACCATATAGTCAATTCCCTTGTCGAAGCTATAATTGGTTTTTAAACTAAAAACATGAGCGGAAGTCAAAGTACCTAAACAAGTGTTTATTGTTTATGCTGAACTAATTGTATTGGTCATGCTAATTAACAATGTCGGATAAATGAGAACAATAAGACCATGATATTACTTTGATGTAAAATTATATGATAGTGGCAATTTTTCAACCTTATATAGTTTGCAATTAGCCCAATGAGCTTTGGAGAAAAATCTTGAATTCAGTTTCTGCCTCTAAAAGAAGTGGCAGTTTCAAATTATCAACAAATACTAATAATACAGCCCTTGTAACAGCAACAATGACACGTAAGGTTTAGCAACGTTCTAAGGAGTGTCTCATGATGTAGCAATTATTGCACTTCCAAAGAATATTCTTCAATGAATGGTTCCTACTCAAATTTTGTGTTCCAACCTTGCCAGCAAATACAACAGCATCTAATATTTTTCACATCATTTGCAGAGAGAAAGCATATTATTTTTCATCTTGAATGATATGAGAGATTACCTAGTTCACTAAGACCAGAGGCTCCCACTCAAGGGCCATTGTGTAGGCTTCCTCAAGTCTTATAATAAACTTTATAATTCTTTGTGTTTTTTTGATAATTTTCTTGAATAGTATCTTTACAATGTTACCTCCACAAGGTCTCAAGGGACAATGCATCCCCTGTGAACCATAGGACCTTTCAGTTTAGTATAACATTTGTTGATGTTCATACCTCATTATATAAATCATAAATCGCTTGATCAATAAGGAAGAGATGCACGCTGTTGATATGACTTCCTTTAATTTGTTTCAAAGTTCAAAAATATTTTCATATGCAATATTAGGTGAGATGGAATTGAGGATCTACCCTTTGATAAGAAAGCTGTAATGAGCCCATTGTTTGATCTCAACCACTAATACACAGAGAGTACTGGTAATGGTATAATCAAATAAATTCAAGCATCTTTGTTTTTGGTGATGAGAGCCATAGGCATGGCTTGACCACTTATGGGATCATTTTCTTGCATCAATAATTGAGTCACAAGAACCAAACTTCATAGAAATGATAAAGTAAGAGTGAATTTCTAAAATACTTGTACCTATAGGAACAAGGAGAGAGGATGCTTTGTGCCAAAACAAATTGGTGAGAGCGTAGGTTCCTTTTCCATAGGCTGTGAATGCTATGTATAGATGAAATACCAATCTAAATCCTAAAATCCGCCTCACACAGAACGAGTTTCCTATTCTATTTCATATCAGAAAGGAAACAAATAAACAGTAGTAAACATGAAATTATTACAACAACAAGAAGAAATCTTTATCCCACTAAGTGGGTCGGCTACATGAATCCTTTTTCTCCATTGTGTCCTATTGAGTGCCATATTTTCATTTAATTCTAATAAATTAAGATCATTTTTTATATAATATGCCTAAGTCTTTCTAGGTCTACCTCCGCCTTTCTTAACATAAGTCGGCTTTAAAACACCAACTCTCCTAATTGGATCATCAGATGGTCGATGTTTAATGTGACCAAACCATCTAAGACGACTCTCTCTAATTTTGCCCGCCACTGGAGCTACACCAACCCCATAGATATAATCATTTTGGATTTTGTCCCTAAGTGTAAAGCCACTCATCCACCTAGCGTTCTCATCTCGACAACCCTTAACTTACTTTTATGCTTCTATTCTAAAGGCCGAAATTCAACGCCATAGAGCATTGCAGGTCTCACCACCATCTTTTTCTTTCAGTCTAAGTGGTACTTTTCTATCACACAATAGACCCCAAGCATTCCTCCACTTCAACCAACCAACTTGAATTCTACTAATAACATCCCCATCGATATCACCATCACTAAAGTTCACACCTTTTAATAATTTGATTACCCATAATTACAACTCGGTCACTAGAGCTGCTACTACTAAAATTACATTCCATATATTCAGTTTTAGTTCTACTCGAACGAAGGCCTCTAGACTCCAATGTAGACCTCGATAATTCAAGTTTTTCTTGAGTTTTTCTCTAGTTTTATCCACAAGAATGATATCATCAACAAAAAGCATACACCAAGGTACATTCTCCAGTAAATGGCAAGTAAGAGCATCCATAGCTAAAGCAAAAAGATATGAGCTTAAAAGCTGATCCCAGATGTAATCCAACTGTAATAAGAAAATATTTGGTCAATCCTCCTATTCAAACACAAGTAACTACTCTTGTATACATATCTCTAATGACTTGAAAAAAATTCATATCAACACTTTTCTTCTCTGGAGCTCTCCAAAGGATATCTCTTGGAACCTTATCGTAAGTTTTTTTCTAAATTAATAAAAATCATATGAAAATCCTCCTTATTCTCTATGTAATTCTCCATTAAACCTCTCAATAAATGTATAGCTTCCATAGCAAACCTCCCGACATAACTCCAAACTGATTATGAAAATCTTTGTAATACATTTTAACCTATGTTCAATTACCCTCTCTCTTAATTTTAAAGTATGACACGTCATCCTAATTCCTCTATAATTTGCACGCTCTTATGCATCCCCTTTATTTATAAAAATGGGGACCAAAATACTCTTCCTCTACTCCTCAGGCATCTTTTTTGTTTTTAAAGTAGTATTAAAGAGATTAGTAAGCCAAAAAACTCTCAAATCTCCTAAATATCATCAAGTCCTATAGGTTTTCTACCGTTGATTTTCTTTAGTATCCTCAACTGCTTCTTCACTACTGTGACGGTAAAAATGAAATATTTTATTACTATAACGATTATTAAGATCACTAAGGTTGATCGTATTTTCAGAAATTTCATTGAAAAATATCAAAATAACTCATCTATCTATATTGAATATCTTTTTCTAAGAAAAGCAAATTTTGATTTTCATCTTCAATAAACTTGCACATTATTATTCCACGACCAACTACTTTTACTTATAGAAATTTTTACTTTTAATTCTCCAAGTACATCTTTAATCACTAGTTTGATAGTGTTTGTTATTTCATCCCACATAAAATTTGCTTCTTCTTGAACATCTCGAATCTTGAAATCTTGAAGTTTAGTCATAAAAATAATTTTATTTATGTCTTTTAGGTTCTCAATCTAATTCTATGACAATGATTCCTAGTATTCTTTATTTTACAACTCTTCATCTTAATATCAAAAACTAATAATCGATGTTGAATACTTAAATCCTCACTTAAAATGATCTCACAATCTTTATATTCTCGACGATCTCTTCTTCTCATAAAAAACTAATTAATTTTTGTTTTATTAAATCCATTCTTATAAGTAATAATATGGCCATCTCTTTTCTTGAATAAATTATTAGCAATAATAAAATCATACGCTAAAATAAAATCTAATATGACTCCGTAGCCACCATGAATATTTCTAAAACTTCTACCACTCTACAAACATGTCCATTTAAACTCCTCTAATAAAGATTCTTTCTTCAAGAGGTATATTTGTATTAATTCTTATATTTCATTCCAAACTTTTCCTTTAGAACCTATATCTAAGCCTACTTGAGGAGCATAAGAACTTATAATATTAAAAATTTTAGTATCAACAATAATTTTAAGGGCTATAATTTTATCCCCAATTTTATTAATTTTTACAAATTATTTTTCAAACATTTATCCATAATTACATCTACACCATTTCTAGTGTGACTCTTACCTGAATACCAAAGTTTAAAACCTAAGTTATCAATCTCCTTAATATTTTTTCCAATCCATTTTGCTTCTTGAATACATAAGTTATGTATCTTTCTATGAAGCATAATACCAACTAATTCCATTAATTTACTTGTGAGAGTATTTATATTCCAAGATTCTATCATAATATTAATTTCACAGATTAACTTCTTTACTTGTATTCGTCCATAATGTAGTAACCCTTGATTATATGACACTAAACCCAGGCGTCGGTATAGCGTCCGGGTGTAGTTTCAATTACTTTCCATAAAATAAACAGCCTAATTTTCTCCCTTCAGTTTAATGATCTGGTCAGAAATAACTCAGGTCTAATTGCACAAAATATGTTATATGTAAAGTTCCAGATAGTCTCAAAATACTAATTCACATATCAATAAGAGATCAGTCGAAAAGAATTCAGCAAACACAATGCCAGAATAGCTTCATTCAAGTCCTTCCAAAAAGCCTCAAATCCAATTCACAGACCAGGAAAAAAAAAGCGAAAAACCTAGATCTATAAACATATCAACTCCACGGGGCAATCCAGTAGATCCACCTTAACCGAACGACTAAAACGGAGATGAACAAAGCCACCGCAGTAACAAAGTAATTAGGGTTTCATAGGATTGGTAAGGAGAGGAACAAGCACCTGCTGCTCGTTGCGAGCAAGGCATTTCCTGACGATCTCACCTTCAAGAGCTCGGCGTTCTTCCAGAGTTAGGTGCTCGTAGTACTGCGCCAGACGAGTTTGACCCTGTTTGTTCACCAGCAGCACAAACCGAATCCCCATCTTCAGGCTGCTTCGTTTTTACCGCTGCTGTCGCCGGAAATTGCCTTCGATCTGTACAAAAGACGAGTCGGGACGATGCGCTGAGCAGGGTCGGAAAATACTCAAAATAGTGAGGAAATATTATTCGGAGAAGTTTTTTAAGTACACAAATTAAAGTTTATATTCTTATTTCCATCTTTTTCACGAAAAAATATTAACATGCGTAGTCAATGAAATCACGCCACAATACCCAGCGCGACAGTGCAAAAAAAAACGTCGCAGTAATACCGGGAATATTCCCTCCTGTGTTATTCATGTGTTATTGCGTGTTATTCATATGTTATTGTGTTATTATAACAACAAGAATATTTTCAGGACACAATAACACATGAATAACACACAATAACACGATGAATATTCCTGACAGAGAAAAAAACAGCGCAGTAACACGGGAGAATATTCTCCCCCGTGTTATTTATGTGTTATTGTGTGTTATTCATGAGTTATTGATGTGTTATTGTGCTATTATAACACCAAAAATATTCTCAAAACACAATAACACATGAATAACACGGGGGGAATATTCCCCGTGTTACTGCGCCGTTTTTTTTTCTTTGTCGCGCGGGGTGTCGTGGCATGATTTGATTGGGTACACACGTTACTCTACGTGCGTAGTACTGATGTAATATTTTTTTTTTCTTTGTCATACCTAGGGAAAAATTTTTCTAAGTATATAAATTAAAGTCTGTCTTAGACGATTTGGTCCCATTAAACAACGTTCATCTAATAATCCCATTAGAAGAGTAGATATTTTAGATTGGACTTATGTTAAAAAAAACAAAGATAGACAAATAAGACTTGACATATTGTATAAAAAATGATCTTAATTTATTAGAATTTAATGTAAATATGACACTAAATAGAGCGTAATGAAGAAAAATGATTCATGTAGTTGATCCCACTTAGTGAGATAATGATTTGTTGTTTTTGTGTGAGATAAGTAAATGTATAAAAATTGGGGGCTATGTAGGTAAATTCCTCAAAATTATTACTATTATGAATTCAAGTTTTAAAATAATGATATGTATCATTTAGATTTAATAGTTAAGTACAATTTTAAATAGCTATTTAAAATTAAAGGTGCATAATATGGCAAATTTAAATACATTTGAGTTTAAATTCATATTATATTTGACACTATACTCAAATTTAATAATAATAGTATGGATGGTGTGATAGTTATCTTTTCTAAATGCATTTAAATTCAAGTTTAAATTAGTATCATATGATAAATAATGTGCATCAACAAATTTTATTTTTTGGCATGAATCTCAATACATTTTTAAGAAAAAAAATTCTAATTCAATTAAAGTTCATTGAAAACTTGAATTTCATTAAGCTTATAGTCAAACTGACCGTCAAGAATGTCAAATTGGTTCATTAAGAGTCTGATCAAGCCTGAATCAAGTCATTGAATGATACTTAGAGACTTTGGGTAGTTAATTGGAGTGTCAAATTAACTCTAAATTTTATGTAACTATATACAAATCGAGCACTCGACACGACAAGTTCAACGAGCTTAAGATTACTTAATTTAGACGTCAAAAAGTCCCTCAAATCATTTTGAAAAAATACTTCTGATCAAGGAAAATCAACATAAGTCATTTAATTGGGTGATTATGAGAGTTATTCGTCGAATGACCAAAATGACCCCCCCACCCCTCAAAAGTTATAAATAGACCTCCTCTCTTCACTTAAGAGGAGGAGGAGTAGAATTTTAGTGTTGTTCTTGACTGAATAACCAGGGATGACTTCCTGTCTCCATAGTTATCGATCACCAGTCACTAACCGTCGTGAACCAGCATTGGTCACCCTCAGCTCGCTGCAATTGGCTAACTTTGCTTGCTTATGAATTATCATGAATACGGTTTAATAAAATTTTGTTGAATACGATGTAATGAAGTATCTCAAATGATGTGTAATGAAGTGTCCCATTTACAGTGTAATAAAATTTCAAATATAATATAATAAAGTATTCTGAATATGGTATAACGAAGTTGATACTCCACCAAAAATGATGTCAACATTGAGATATTGTTCGCTTTGGCCTAATGGCCTCATGATTTTGACTAGTTGGTGTAAATTTCTAAGAGATCATCCATCCTAAGAGTGCTCTACCATGAGCACATTTAACTTTGGAGTTCTATCAAAACTCTAACTGTTACACCAAAAGGCGTCTCGATGTTTAAAAGTACAACTTCATTCCACTCAGAGAGGTTTTACAATCTCCTTCATTAAAATAATTGATGTCATTGTCAGTTTTCTTAGAAGAAAGGTATTATGTCTCATACAGAATAACGTGCTATGTAGTGGGAGCTGCCTCTTGAATTTGCAGATGGGATAAAAGGTTACATGGTGTGAACCATCTCTTAAATTTGCAAGGGTCATCTCTACAATCTTATTTATCTTATGGATGATTCTGGGGTTTAGAGCAAGGATGTTATATGGGGAGGGGCGCGTAATGATTGGAGTTTAGATAGAAACTCCAAATTTAAGCGTGTTTGTGTGAAAGCTCTCTTGGGATGGGTGACCTCCTAGGAAGTTATGCTAATGGAGAAAATGTGTGAGGCCATTAGTCCAAAATGTACAATTTCTTGATGCTTAAGAGTTTGCGTGCTTGTGTGAAAGCTCTCTTGGGATGGGTGACCTCCTAGGAAGTTATACTAATGGAGAAAATGTGTGAGGCCATTAGTCCAAAATGTACAATTTCTTGATGCTTAAGAGTTTGGGTGAAAGCGTGCTTGTGTGAAAGCTCTCTTGGGATGGGTGACCTCATAGGAAGTTATACTAATGGAGAAAATGTGGGAGGGGCGCGTAATGATTGGAGTTTAGATAGAAACTCCAAATTTAAGCGTGTTTGTGTGAAAGCTCTCTTGGGATGGGTGACCTCCTAGGAAGTTATGCTAATGGAGAAAATGTGTGAGGCCATTAGTCCAAAATGTACAATTTCTTGATGCTTAAGAGTTTGGGTGAAAGCGTGCTTGTGTGAAAGCTCTCTTGGGATGGGTGACCTCCTAGGAAGTTATACTAATGGAGAAAATGTGTGAGGCCATTAGTCCAAAATTTACAATTTCTTGATGCTTAAGAGTTTGAGTTGTTGCATACACAACCTTGTGCATAAAGGTAAGTTAATGGGTTTATCTTACAACGATCGTGACAATCATGTTTAGCCTTATTCCTAAAGAAGATATAATACTAGTTTTGTTAAATGATATTGACTAGCATGCATCTTTATAATAAAGTCAATGTCATTTAAGAGAAAACAAAGATGTTGTTGGACTAAATCCTTAGCTAGTAGGATACCTTAAACATATTAATGATTGATTAATCAAATTATTAGATAACTACATACATTTATGTTCTTCACCGCTCATTTAATATTTGTGTGTTTGCAAGATATGACTTGGTACATGACTATTATATTATCAGATTTTGTTTTAGGATATTTTCCCTTAAAACCACTTACTCATGTCTCTCATTCACACATATATTATGTATTAATTTGTTGTAACTACAAGCATGCTTGAATATAAGGCAAAATTTATCTAGCATTTTAAACTTATTACTATTGTTATTTATGTCCACATATGTATTTGATTTTAGGGATGGGCAAGGAACTTATAACTAAGGTATAGGTTCCATCAGTCAAAAAAGAAGATATTATTTTAGAGATTGTGTAAATCATTTCTTTAACGAAGATTTATAATATTTAAGGACATATAGCAATAAAATATTATGAATAATGCACATCTTTTTTTAGGATTTATAACACTATATTGAAAATGCTAATGAATTTTTACTTCCATAAGTATATGTGCATTACAAATGGATTGATAATCCTTTAAAAGTATACTAGATTATGATGATAAGTTGTTTATTAAATGATACAACACCGTTATTATAGAATGAATCAAATTTAAAATTTTCACATGTAATGCGCCCTAGCTCAATATGGTACACGATCCTATCAAGGTCAACTTAAGCTTGGTCATTATAAAAAATAGTTATAACATAACCATATTTTAAAATATTTGGATTTGAACAAATGCACAGGCTGATTTACAACAAATAATTAGCTTATTGTTTAATCTCTCATCTTTATGTTGTGTATGAAATGATATGAGTTGTTGTGATATTACTTAAATATAAATCAATGATTTGTAAAAATTATCATTATATTTGAATTACTTTTGTGATGTTAACATGTCACAAAATGATCAATATATGACTCTTTGATAAAATAATTGCTAATATTGCTAATGAACTTCACTATTCTTAGCAACCTTATGCTGGCGTCGGAGGATAAAAAACAATAACTATTAAGCCTTCGGGATAATAAAGCAGAGAGGAGGAGACATGCTATTAGGGTTTCAAAAAGGAAGAGGGGAGAATGGTTGAATATGCTTCAGTTGTAGCACATAGACAGGTTGACAAACCTATCAGGGAAGTCTACACTTGATCTTCATAAATAGCCAACAAAAGCGGTGCAGAAAGAAATATGAAAAATGGAATAAAAATAAAGAAATATCACATGATTTGTGTAATCAGGGAGGTGGCATCGAGTGCAGTTTGCATAATTTGTGTGACCTATGTGTCAGAGAGGAAAATGCACGGCTCTTACAAATATCTAATTATCTTTATGATGGTTCAAATTACATGTAACCCATTTTAAGGCATAGACATTGGCTAGCTCTTATAATTAAGAGGTAAGAAGAGAGCACATGACTTATGGATCTTTAAAGTGTCTCCCATCTCTCCCTCCCTCTCCCTCTCTCTCTCTCTTAGTTGAAGTGTGACCTACTTTTGATCTAACAAATTTAGATATAATATATTTATTTTGTTGTAGCTAATTAAAAATTGTTTTAATATCATTTTTTAAGCTCACTGATTGAGTGATGGCTTGCTAACAAATCATAGTTTAAATTAAGCCTCCAAAATTGTTTGATAAATGATGTGGTATGTATGTAATAGCACTATGCTTAATCATTAACTTTTTTTTAATTTATCATTTTGATAATATGATAGCAAAGCAATTGATTTTCTTTCTTAAGCTTTACTTAGAACTTTTGAAGCCATCAATCATGTGGATCTGTTTGGGATTGTGTTATGCATGCTGTACATTTTAGACGGTCGTCGCCACCACTCTGATTGGGAACTACTTTCTTATTTATTTCAAAAAATGTTTATGATGATAAACTATTTGTTTCAACATGATCGATTAAAAGTGCAGTGACTGTAAGAAAATTAATATATGATTTTATGGGAAAAAATATATATTTATAATTTCCACCATAATTTTAAAAGAAGTTGGTTTCCCATCATAATTTTACAACTATCTTTTTAAAAAGTTACAGTATGCCCAAATAGATATGTAAATACACAAAAATCGTGCGGTGTCTATGTAAATACATAAAAAATTGTGCCTTATGTATGTAAATACCCCAAAATGAATTTATTTACGCATCATTCAGCCCTTTTTAAGTTGAATCAACCACCCAACAGTATCATTAGGCTTTCCAAAAAGCTCATTGTTCGCGAACAGTTCGTGTTCGGTTCGTCAATGAGTTCGTGTTCGGTTCGTTCGAGAAGTAAACGAGACGAACGTGAATAATTTTTTTTCGTTCGGCTAGTTAAACGAACCAAACACGAACAGTGATGTGTTCGTTTGTGTTCGAATCGTTATTGTTTCGAAATATAAAATAATTTAAAATAATTATTAAAAAAATTATGATATTTAAAAAAAATAAATTTTATAAATTATAATATATAATAATTTAATAATAATAATAATAATAATATATTAATATGTTATATTAGTAATATACTAATATAGATATTATATATTTATATAATATAAGTTATATACATAATATAATATGTTATTTATATATATTAATATTAGGGATGCAAACTGGCTCATCGTTCGCGAACAACTCGTGTTCGGCTCGTTCGTTAAGAAACGAACACGAACAATAACTTCATGAATAATTTTAAACACGAGCTTATTTCAAATAAAATAACACCAACATGAACTCTGTTAATTAGTGTTACACCCGCTGTTACAAAAGCAAGCAACCCTGATTTGCCTGGGTCGAAGCTGCGAGCGTTTCCAATTGAAAGGAAGGGGAAGAAGCACAGCTACTCTTACGTCTAACCTTATCCTCTTCTCCTTCCCCTCCGCTCTGTTTCTCCCACGCTAGTCACTGAATCAATCTAACCAAAAGGAGAAAATGGCACTCACTCTCGCACCCGCCGTAGCTGCCATTAAAACGAGAATCTCGAGTAACGCGAGGTGTACAGAAGCGAGTGCCTCTAAATCCGGCTTATTAGTCGTCGCAGAGAGGTCGCCGGCGACTCCAACTCCGTCTCTTGTTGTTGGTAGGAGAGAGGGCCTCTCCGCATGCTTCACAGCCCTAACCCTCTCTCTCGCTTACCCGTCTCTCGCTACCATTCTAGAGGCGGACGACGACGAGGAGCTGCTTGAGAAAGTGAAGAATGACAGGAAGAAGAGGCTTCAGAGGCAGGGTGTAATCAGCTCCTCTGCCAAAGAGACAGGTTAGATTCTTTCTCTATTTCTTTAATGTGCCTTGTCTGATTGGCAATTAAGGCAAGAGAAGGATTGAAATTTGAATATGAGCTGTTAGTTTTCTTCTTGAATGATTCTGGAATGAGTAGCGGAGTCCCAAATCAAATTTTGGGGAGAAAGTTGGTACCTTTTTTTTTTTTTGAGTTTTATTTGGTTTATGATTGCTAACATTTTTGGTTTTAATGGGTTTATATGTTCACATTCAGACTTGCTATTGTCTCTTTTTTCCTGTCTTGTTTGCGTGAAACTCTTCTACAACATGTATGTAATTTGCTTTGGTGAATTGAAGTTTTGGTGTTAGATATGTAAAGGTTAGGAATTGAGTGGTATGTTCTTAGATCTTCTTTTGCTTTGTTTCAAGTAACATTTTACTGAAATGTGAACCATGACTGAGCTTGTGGAAGTTAATTTAGGATATTTTTGGGATAAATTTCAGTCTGCTTTGTATTTCGGAAGCCACCACAGCTCCTTTTGGGGAATTGGTTTTTTGCTGTTTTCTAGAAGTTTTTGTGGTGAGAATATGTTTTTTATCAACATGGTCTGTTGAAGTACAGTAAATGTAAAAATAAATGTCTGATTTTTTGAAAAAGATATATATTTATATTTATCATCACAACTTTCTAAAAATTTGCTTTCTGCACCACAACTTTACAAACATATTTTTAAAAAGTTGTAGTCATCTCAAACACTCTTAGGGTCTGCTTGAGACAACTGCCCCAGAAAGCTGCAACAGATAAGTTGACTAACTATTTGTTTATTGTTGTTTGAAAACAATTGCAACAAAGTTGTTTCTGGACAAATGATTATTCTGAACCTGTGTAGTAATGTTGTTTGTAACAAAATTATTATAACAATATATTTGATACTTTAGAATAAAAAATTGACTTCAAAACAGTGCAAAAAATAAGATATACACCTCACTTATCAGTGAGTATCATCATTATTAAAATAAAAAAAAAATTATTAAAATAACATTTAATAATATGATAATATTATTTTTAAAATGGGGACGACGTATGTCACGAGCCAAACCGTCCTCCAGAGATTCCATCCATTTATGCTCACTCTCGGGGGTGGAATATGTTTGTCTGTTTGCCCACCGGAAGAAGTCACACTTGTTCGTGATTCTCCGCGGGCACCTATAGAATTGTCTCCCGTAGCTATGTGTTTGACGTGACGTAAGCAAGGAACTCTCCTACAACCCACAACACAAACACCCAGCCCAAGAACACCACACCACAACCATCCAACCACACCTCCACACACATCCCACTACCACCACATCACAAGACACAACACCACAAACACCCAACTCACATCCACCAAATCACAATCATCCAACCACACTTCCACACACATCCCACAGACACTACACCACAGTGACACGATACCACATCACAGTGGCACGACACCACAACAACCTAATCCATAACACAACCACCACAACACAGTCATTGGTTTTGAGTGTTTTGTATGTAATTTGAAGAAAACATTGCCATCTACAAATCAAGCATCTTATTTCATCCATTTTTAAAGTTCTCACTCAAACATGAAAGGTTGTGATAAAACCCCATCTCATATTTTTCATTTGAGGCAATTACATATAGGGCACCCGAAACACCGCTATCTACAAATCAAGCACCCTCTTTCATTCATTTTCCAAATTCTCGCTTAAAAATCAATTCCATAATTTTGATATGAGGCAATTATATAAAGGGCACCCGAAACAATGCTATGTACAAATCAATCACCCAATTTCATCCATTTTTTGAATTTTCACTCAAACATTAAAGGAAGTGATAAAACCCCATCCCATACTTTTAATTTGAGGCAATTACATACAGGGCAGCCGAAACAATGCTATGTACAAATCAAACAACCTATTTCATCCATTTTTCAAATTCTCACTAGAACATCGAATGAAGTGATAAAACCTTGTCCCATATTTTTCATTTGAGGCAATTACATATAGGGCACTTTAAACGTTGCTATCTACAAAATAAGCACCCTCTTTCATTCATTTTTTTAGATTCTCGCTCAAAAAAAAAAAAAATTATGTAACGTTGAATAGAGGCAATTACAAACAGAGTACCCGAAACAATGCTATGTACAAATCGAGAACCTTATGTCATCCATGTTTTAAATTCTCACTTAAACATCAAAGGAAGTGATAAAATCCCATCCCATATTTTTCATTTGAGTCAATTTCATTTAGGGCACCCGAAACTTTAGTATCTACAAATTAGGCACCCTCTTTCATCCTTTTTTAAGATTCTTAAGAAAAAAAATGTATGTAATTTTGAGGGGACCCGAAGCAATGCTAGGTACAAATCAAGCACCCTATTTCATCCATTTTTCAAATTCCCACTCAATAATCAGTGGAGGCAATGATAGAAGGTCATCCCATATTCCGAAACATTATTATCTACAAATCAAGCACACTCTTTCATCCATTCTCTAAACACCATTCCACATTTTCCATTTTTTTTTTGCAAGACTCGAATCCCAAATCGTAAATTGTAAATCGCAACAAATGACAAATAAAAAAAATTACAAATCCCAAATATCACAAACGTCTCACAACAAACTGAAAATGAGAAAGCAAAAATCGCATAAAGAAAGCTATTCCATAAAAAAATTACTTACAGAGTATAGCAACTAGAGATCAGAAGGTGGAGGAGGAGGAGAAAGACAACGCGAAGCTTGAGAGAGACGCGTGAGAGGGAGAGAAGCGCGAGAGAGAAGTACCGGGTTCGTGAGAGCGATCGAGAGAGGCATGCACCTGAGCCAGATGAGACGCAAGAGAGGGCAGCAGGGTAATAGGTACGCGGGCAGCGGGGTCGAACCCGTGACCGCATTTAATAAGAATTTTTATCAAATTATTGAAATAATCTGCAGCGCCACAGTAATGAAACACTTCTTCCACCATTTTCAAAACACATCGCACCAAATAAACTGCCTCAAACGTGCCCTTAATCTCTATTTGTTATAAAAAATTGAGTAAATGGATTTCATTTAACAATTGCGCATTGGATATTTAGTTTCTATGACTAATAGGGAAAGTGGTTCACCTAAGAATGTGAACCTATTTCCATTTCTAGTTCTTTATCAAACCTGATAAAATAAAGGGAAATTCACATACATACCACACAATTCCTAGCTATTTACATATCTAACACCTAAAATTTGATATTTACATTTATAACACTTTGGTGTCAAAACCTTTGTATGAAAAGGACTATATATTTGAGTGGTATGCATGTAAATGTGAAAGTTTTGGTGTTAGGTGTGTAAATATATAAAAATTGTATGGTATGCATTTAAATATGTGAAGAAAAATTCTGTTGGCTGTTGGGGCATGCCCTCTTTTTACAAGAAAAAAATACTCATTTTGTCCCCTTCAACCAAAAAAGTGAGGCAAAAACAAATTTCAACTAAATTCTTTCTAGTCATTTTTATTAACGGGCATTTACATTCATACCTCCCAATTTTTATGTGTTTACATATCTAACCTCTAAACATTGCCTTTTACATTATACCATGCAAACCATTCACATCACATCAAAAATACCACCATTTTAACTTTTAAAATGTAAGAAGTTTAGGTATTAGATGTGTAAATAATATCAATTAAATGGTTTGTATGTAAATCTTCCTTGTATTAAATGGTATGTATGATGAGGTTTTTAAGTATAGATACTGGACAAGAACAAGGTTAATCTCGTAATAACTCAAATGTTTGTGTGGACAGGTTACCTCCAGGAACTTGTATACAAGCTTAGTAAAGTGGGTAAAGCTATTGAAAACAATGATTTAACTGAAGCAAGTTCAGTACTTGGCTCAAGCATCCGTGAGGATTGGGTCCAAAATGTCAATGTTGCATTTGCAAAGGTCTTCATTTTTCTCATTTGATATTATCATTTCTAGCTCTTAAGGTGACATTGTGATTTTTGTTTTTCTGAATTGAAAGTTACAGCTGACATCTAGCCCTGAGGAGAAGAGTGAGGTTGATGCATTCAACTCTTCTTTGGCATCTCTTATTTCATCAGGTGCAATACATAAAGTTCATTTTGTTTGATTATGTGAGTTATTTTTAAGTCTTTTTGATATTTTTCTCATTTCAGTTGATAAGCGTGAAATTGAGTTGTCGAAATCGGCTTTCGTTTCTTCTGCGAGCGCATTGGAGAGGTGGGTCGAATCAACTGGTTTGGGGGGTTTATTGAAAGGTCTTTAAATATGAGGAGTGATGATGTTTATTCTTGTTCTGATGAAGCATAGAGCTTTCTTTGAAATCTGTTCAAGGATCCCAGCAAAACCTGCAAAAAAAAAAAAAATTAAAATGAAGCCCTACATTTGTTTTTTTTTTAATTTTATGATTTGTTTGTTGCTTTTTTGAGATTGTATTGTTGTATAAAAGAGCATGTAGCAATTTGACTGTCTAAATGTTGCTCCCTCAGTCTCTTCTGTGTATGTAGTGATTTAAAGAATGTTTTTGATAATTTTTTTAAAAAAACTTGGAGTCGCAAGCTTGTTTATTTATCTGTCGTCTTCGTATGATTTCCTTTTCCAAATAAATCTCCATCTCGAATCATATGAATGATCCGAAGAGGAGATGAATCAGAAAAGACAAACAAATTTTAAAAGAAATATTGCGGGTTTATGTATGTGTGATAGGTCGAGAGTATACATCCAGACAAGATCAAATCAAAATAGCTTGAAACACGATATCCACGAAGAAAATCTCTACATAATATACTGATAGCCAAAGAACCAAAAAGAATATTTTTATTCTAAGGTTAAGAATACTTTCAAAGGAACGTATCCCTTTGGTTAATTACATCTTTGTGGATACCTAAGAATACTCTCGATAAAAAAAAATCTTATTTACATTGTCAGGACCGGTAAATAGGTCACCAAAAAGATGGTTATTTCATAGGAATATCTCGATGCTTTCGAAGCTCTTGCTAAGCCACAAGGCAGAATGAATCTCTCACATCCAAAATGAGTATCTGCTCATCGAGGCCCACAAAATAATCGAGTTCACTCATAGGATCCACACTATACTTACAGAGCCTAACACGGGCATAAGAGTAGAGGGTGAATCACCGTATTCCAAATGAGCGGCAGCCTATCCGGAATCGGAGCCCACGAGACGACACCAACAAAGTCACAAGAGAATGATACAACTCAAAAGGGCTCAACAAAAGGAAATGTAGAGCAATCTTAATTGGGTAGAGATATCCGAGTTAGGATACTACAAATCTGTCATCCCAAGCTATTAGTCTACCTGGTCCTAAAGGTAGTCGACTCAACACAACCAGAAATTTTTTGTCAGCAATCCATGAATTGTGTTGTCCAAAGAGACATCGATATGTTTAAGATAAAAAAAAAAAAACTATAAATTCTATGACCTTATAGAGGTATAGCTCAAAGAGGTAGGACTTATACTAACCAAATAAAGGGCGAAGATGCCACATGAATGAAGAGAAAAGGGATGTGTAGCTACAAACCTGAAAAACACTCCCACGAAAGACTCATACCTCGTATGAGTCGATGAAGCCTCTAACACTCTAAACGCGCTAGACAACCATCTAAGTGGAAATCTATGCTGGGCGAGTCGAGTTGAAGAAGCAAAAGGACTTTTCCTTGAGACATACAATATGATGCAGTTATCTAAAGTCCTAAGTGTGGATGCCCTATTAATTATATAAGTCCATGCCATGCAAACCATTTTAAACTAACCCGAAGGTCATATAGAAAAGTAAAAGTGCGAATTTAATATAGTTGAATATTTTAATACCAAATTTTGATTAATATAAATCATTTATTACGATTTTTACATAAAAAAATATATTTTAGGGTCCTTAAAGTGGTTAAATTATATCGCAGGATTCCCAGACAACCCACAATCAAAGAAAGAGGAAATATGCAACACATTTCACAAGGTAAATCAAGCCAAATATAAAAAAATAACAAAGGTTGGGCGTTGGGGTTATAACTCATCCCATAAAAAGCAAAAAAGTGGTCAGACTCTGCATATACATGCTTGGTCCTAAGTGATATACATCAATATCAAAATATAGAATTAAGATACGAGACATGATCATCTGCTCCTGGTCTTCGTGACGTGGTTTCACGCTTCAAGCGCCTCGAAATTCATGCCCATATCTTATTTCCGCTACAAATTGCCTTGAGAGTCTAAAAATTGCATAATAAAATCCAAAAAAAACCAACCTGCAAAACAGAGGTTAGCATAGGTTATATCATGCAACGTGATGAACCATGCTATCGGTCAACTTTCATAATTTGGTTTGAAATTTTGATTTAAATATAAAGTATATAGTTTAGATTATGAAAGTAATGTTTTTATTTTTAAGAAAATGAGACCGAATGGATCTCATTAGTCCAATAACTTGCATAATCGTGTCTAGTACCATGAATACTACACATTCCAAGAGATAAGTGTAGACCCCGACAATAAACACAATCCTGCAAACTAAGAGTTTTGTGACATCCATTTGGTCTGTGAATATTTTATATGTGACTGACGAATTCTCCTATTTAATACAAAGATTAAATAGAGTTTATTTCACCTGAGTTTCAAGTTCCATATAGAGACAAACTCCTATAGTTAATTACATCCCAAATGACGGGAGTCACTTGAAAAAACTTTTGATAATGATCAGTGGTTCTAGTCTTCAAGAATTCGAGGTTTAGGTTTTCATGGTAAGACGTGGAAAAAACAAGTGGGAACGACTCAAGTAGGAACAGTTTTTTCAGGAGTCCAAAGGAAGTAAATGGTAGGGGACGTCACAGATCCTGAGAGGAATGCTCAGTGACTTCCCAAATTATCCTACTGTGCGGCTATGTTTTAGAGAAAATGCTATTTGAATGTTTTAATCCTGTCAATTTTATTTATTTGGGACTTACACTTGCATAATAACTTGTTATGCAAATAACCCGCAGAGATAATAGGTTTTATGTCGTTCTGGACGACAACCTCGGAACCTAAGGTAAGTTAGGACTTATACTGCTCAGTATAACTACGTAGGAGCTTAAAAGAGAGTGAGGATTTACCTCGCGTTGGGCAAGCTACCTCGAAGCCCTGTGAGTTGTTATTTAGACTAAAGAGAGGGTTTAGTTGATGTAGACTTGTTTTGCTGTTGTAGAATGACGACCACCTCCACTTGTAGTATGTTCCAAGCTCCTTGTTGCGCTGCTCACGAAGTTGTTCCAAACTCTTCGTCGAAGCGGGTTTAAGTTTTCTAATGTGTCAAGTCATGATGTCAAATCAAATGTTTCCTAAGTTTATGATCATTTAAGTGTCATGGGAGATGTTAAAGTTGATTAGAGCAATACCGACTAGGATCTCACGGTTCTCTTGTTCTAGTATAACTATTTTCTTTTGAATTTACTTAGCTTAAACGAATTATGAAATCCATTTAAATCGGGGAAGATCTCGTTAGCAACCGTAAATTACCTCCTCCGAGGGACTTCCGTAAATTTGAAAAAATGTGTTACGTTTTTTTTTTGAAAAATTGTTTTGTTTTGAAAGTGAAATTGTATTCATTACATGCATAATATGTTAGAGCAAGAATAAATTGTAATGAAGAAGCAACAACAAATAAAATGTGTCTGCGTATGTGGCGTATCTGCTGCTATCCTTGTTGCATGTCTAACTCACCAAACACAATATACTTTACAAGGAATTTAAATAAATTGCAGAGAAAAGAAGAAAACAATAAGCAGTAGAGCAAGTCGTAACAACAACTAAGAACTCCAAACATGCGATCTTAAGGCTTTCTACAACTCTTGATTGCAACTAGCGAGCTAGTACGGTGATCCTACTACTTCTTACAACTCTGAGCAACAACTAACAAGTTTACGGTGATTCCTACGACTCTGGACAACAACTAGGAACTTCAAACATGACTTCTATGAACACAAACAACAATGGGCAACACCTATGCGGCTTCCTACGAACCCAAACAGTGGTGGACAACACCTAGATGGCTTCCTACGAACCTAAATAGTGGTGCACAATACCTAAATGACTTCTTATGAACACAAATAGCGGTGGGCAACACCTAAATGGCTTCTTACGAACCCAAACAACGGTGGACAACACCTATGTGGCCTCCTACGAATCCAAACAGCAATGGGCAACACCTATGTGGGGTACAAAACTCCTAAAAAATAGTGAATAGATTGGCGCAAAAACCTGCATTTAAAGGCTCCAAAACCTTAAGCAAATTAGCACTTAAATAGGGTACAAGGCTCTCCAAAAACAATAAATGAATGGGCCCAAAAATCTGCATTTAAAGACTCCAAAACAACAGACAAATCATCACTTAAATAGTGCACAAAACTCCAAAAAATCTGGAATTAAAGTTTAAGGTGTTAGAAATGCAAATCCTGGTATGTGTGTAATTCTTTCTAACTTTTAGAAGACCAGTGACATATAAATAACATGAGCAAGCATAGGAACAAGACAATGCTTTGTTACCCAATCGTTGCAATTATTAAGGTTCTGTGTTCCAATTATTTCGAAAGCTCGAAGAAGTCCTGTGCTCCTTCCTTTTCTACCCCTGCTACCTTCGATGCGGGCAAGGAAGAGGGTTCAAAATCTGGTTGTGGGGAAGGTCTGACTGTAGGAGGGAAGATCTGCAAGAAAGCATGCAGAGAAGAACAACAGGGAAAGGAGACTGCTCTGCTTAGGCTGGAGTTTCCTACGGACATATGCAAGTTGGGTTGCTCTGCTTGAAAGACAACAGATAGAGGATGTATGAGATGCCTGGAAGTCGTAAGGAGGGAATGTCGAAAACCTGCAGGGATTAACATCTGTAGCAAGGTGCGGCTGCAGGTAAGTGTTCAACAACTTGTAAAGGAAGTCTGACTTCCTCGATTATTTCAGGTAGAAGTGTCGAGTCGGGGACAGAGATTGGAGGGGTTTCAAGCAGGGGAAGCAAAAAAGCAGGCAAGAGGAGATGAGGCAGGCAGGTTGTTCGGCCAGGAGGGATGCCGAAGCAGGCGAGTCAAACGAGAAGAAGAAAGGACGCGAGCGAGTGCAGGAGAGGATTCTAGTGTCAAACAGAGGAGTCGAATAGTAGTTGGGAGGAGAGCGAGAGAGATGAGAATAATCCCCACGTAGCGGGGTATCGAGCCAGGAGAGTCGAATCAGGCAAAGAGCTGGCGAGCGAGGTTGGTGTGGAGGGGAGCGGAGAAGGAAAAAAGGGGAGTGGAGAAGGAAAAAAGGGAAGCGGGTTAAATGAGAGGGCTTTGAATTGGAGGAGAGTGATCAGTGCAAAGGATTCTCGGGAGAGGAAGAAGACGAACGGGAGAAGGCTGGTGAGCAGGGGGCCTTCAGTCGAAAGGGAGCTTGTGAGGCTAGGGGCTTCGAACTGGAGGAGCGGGAGGCTGGTATCGAGCAAGTGGGGTTCAACGCAGAGGAAGAAGGAATCCAGTGGAATCTCTCGAGAGCGGGGCTGTAATGAGGGGATGTTCCAATCCAACCTTCTGGCGAAGAGGATACGAGGCAAATTAGTATAATCGAGGGAGTCGTTAGTGATAGCCTTGGCGAGGAATTAAATGATTTCCTTGGGCGGCACAACTTAATTGGAAAAGCTTAATGAGGGATTAAATGATAAATTTGAAATTTAAAGTTTGAAATTCAAAATCATATAAGCTGAGTCAATCAGCTTGTGTTCAGCCCGAGTCCAGCCCGAATCAAACCCGAGTCGAACCTGGGTTGAGCCCGGGCTCGTGCACCACTAATTAAAAAAAATTGCATTAAAATTCATGCTAATCGCTTGCGCGTGAAACCATAACGATATGTGTGTCCTTGCTAGCTAAAATCGATGTCTCGGACGCATCCGTGTGGTCCGTTTCGTCATCTTGGGTCGCCCGGACAAGTTCGCCGACGGGCAAGTCAATTTAAGTCAAAATCATGCGGGGTACGATGCTTGCGCAAAATGCGGCGTTATTGAACGTTCGGGTCACTAAGGGGTTCCCTAGGGGCTGCTCCTATTAATATAGGAACTCAACTTGAGTTTCATGTGTTAGTCCTAATTAACTGAGCGAAATGCCGAGGATTAGGGACCGCCCATGCGAGACTCGAAGAAGTGACGAGGTGACTCGAATTTTCTAATGGAGTGGGTCTGGTACTAGTCCTCTAGAAGGGTCAAATAAGAGAAGGCTAAAGCTAGACCCTAGGCTCGAAGGTGAGAAGTGAAGACCTCATCCGGAAATGAGGTCAACACATGCCCGATGGGAGGAGAGCTTAACATCACCTGCAGAAAAGACGTTAGTATAAATCATTACAGCTCCTTTCTACAAGAAGACTGCTCCTAATATACCAGCGCGCGTCTCAAACTCCAGTAAACATAGAAAAAGGCAGGATACAAAAGTTGTCTAGCTAGAGCAACCAAACAACAGAGAACTATAGCCAGAATATCAAAAAAACTACTTAAACACCTTAGTCCTAGCTTAACACATAATCTACCGCATAGTGTCCTAGTTGCAATATCTAAGTGTGTGCATTGTGCAGGGTAAGATCTAGGTGTATGACTTTGATGGGTACTTTCATGGCCGGTACTTCAAAACAAAATTTAGATGGAGCAAAAGATTTGGACAATATATAACATGTAATGAATTTTATGTTCTACAACATCATTTGTTGAGATTTATTTAGGCATAAATGCTAAGAAATAATTCCTTTATTTTGAAGAAAGTCACGAAATGTTTTGGAAGTATATTTGTTGGATTTCCAATATCGCCTATTATTAGTATTTTCTATTTTTAGTATATTCTATTATCGATATGTCATAATTTGTGTTCCCTTCTTTTAATATGGAGAGTAATCACGCATATTTTTATTTTCTCAATATTGGAGACAATCTCCTTTATTTAACCTGTAATTTTTTTTTATGAAATTGAAGAGGGATAATTACTTTTCTCATCCCAAAATACTACACGATATTAGAGCTATAATTTCATTGACAACTTTCACCCAAATTCTGTTTCGTGACCCCTCGACATACATTATCGATTAAAGCTCACAGGGAAGGAAACAACCAGAGCGAGACAGTCAAAGGAACAATCACGACACTCGAAGGAAGACATCGATCAATGATGATTGCGTATTCTCCTCCTCTTGCTCAATCACCGTGATCCAGTCGTGACTAGAGCTAGCTGTGAAGTGATCCGATCACAATTAGAACTTGTGGCGAAGCGATCCTGTCATGATTAGAGCTAGTTGCTAAGATCGAAATCACATACAAATGCAAGGTCACAACTTTTTCCTAGTTGGGATGCCAACGATGGGATCACATGGTACAAATGTACACAAGGAAGTGAACGGATCGTGACATACAGGAGTTTCGCGTTATTCTTGATCGAAAATAATGGCTGGGATTGTGGCTTAAAGATGTTTCATGCCACTCGTGCAAGAAAGTGAACTAATCATGGCGTACAAGAGTTCTGCACTGTTATTGATCGCAGTGTAAAGGAGTTCCACATGGTTCTTGATGTTTTTTTTTAAAGTTTTTTTTATTCTGAGTATGTCGTATAAATTAACAATGATGAGGGGAGTTCAAAGAAATTTGACCACATTGATCGGTTCCAGTAATTCCTAAACAATTATACCTCACCCTTTAGCTCCCATAACGGATATATCAGGTGAATATTTTCCTTAGAATTTATCACCTTACCTCACAATTATAAAACTTAATGAACAAAACTATCTCTAGTGAGCACGATCTATAAAAACAATGTTCTTTAGACCTTTTGATGTTTGTTGATTTCAACTTCTATATTCATATTGAAATCATTGGAATTGTTATATTCACTTCTTCCTCTTCCTTGTCCACGATCATGTTCTCGGACACACTCTATTCCTCTTTGGTATCTATCATTACAAAAGCTTTTTTTTTTCAAATTGAGTTGAAGAAGTTGTGTCATTGCTTCTTGTTGTTTTTTCCTCTTCTGTTCTCATCATGAGCTTGTGAAGAACCCAATAATTGCTCCTCACTCATTCTTTCTAAAATTTTAATTTCTTTAGTAGTAGTAACAATATAAAAAAAAATTAGATTAAGAGAATGAAGAACTTTTTCTATAATTTTTACTTCACTCACTTCTCATCATTTCATTTTAATTGATTGACAATAGCCAATACTCTACAGTAATAATGTGGAACTAATTCAAATTCTTCCATGAATAAGAGTTCAAACTCACATCTAAGACTTTGAAAGCGAATCTTCTTAACTTGTTCCACTCATTTGTTGCAAGCTTCAAGCTTCTCCCATTCTTCTTTTTGTTGTGATTGCACTTGAGATCTTCTTGAACGAATCTTAATCCACCACTTGATAGATGAGATAGAGAGCATTCTTGTCCATCTCTCTTGAATCTTTCAAAGCTTTTCTTCGAGTTTGAGATAGAGCAATATCTTCTTGCTCTCTATAACCCTTCTAGATAATATTCAATGCATCCTGTGTTCAAGGTAGAGCCTTTGTTTTGATACTTCAATCATCATTAAGCATCATAACTTGGAAGGAAACCATTCCTCCATTTTCCATCGCTCTAATACTACTTTAAAATAAAATTTTAATAAACTCAAAATCACAAAAAAAAAAAAACAACCCTCAAACTCACACAAATACTATTACAATCTCACAAAATTTTTTTTTGATTCATAACCCATAAAAGTATGAGATATTTATACAAGTTAAAAAGCAATCAAAACCACATACCATTCACCAACTAAACTAATCTCAACTCTTCATTATTCACCCACCACACCTACCTCACCTACCACAAACACACCCATCATATGTCTCACATAACATCAACTTCTAAACATATTAATTTTTCGATAAGTTTAATTATCCAAAACAAGTTAGAAATTCTAACGTTAAAGAAGTCCATAACTAACATTACATGAACAACAAGATCCACACACATTATATTTCAAAGGTTATACATGCAAATCTCCCTTATTTCTATTGCTTGCGTTTAGGGAATGAATTTTATTGGCCTTTACAAATTACAATTGCTTTTTATCCATTCGCTATGAACCATATCAGACATATACTAAATAGGAAATAACATGCTCATATATATATATATATATATATATATATATATATATATATATATATATATATAACTATTTACAAATTTTTTAAGATAAGTTCGACTGAAAAATATGGCATTTTTATGAAAATAAAAAAAGAAGATGAAATAAACAGGCTTGGAATGGCAGTAAATATAATTTACTAAAAATCGTTATTTCTCTAAAGTTAATAACATTTACATATATAGCACTCAATTCTTATGTTTTTACAAATTGACACGTATACGTTTTACACTAGTTACTGAGCTCGAACCACTTATTTGGAGTTTGGGCTTGAGCTTAAGTCTACGAGTTTGAACCGACCTATTTGTTATAAAATAGAGAAGATATTATTAGTTGAAGGTAATGCTATAATAAAATAAC
The DNA here is from genome assembly GCA_003013225.1 of Phalaenopsis aphrodite. Lineage (NCBI taxonomy): Eukaryota > Viridiplantae > Streptophyta > Magnoliopsida > Asparagales > Orchidaceae > Phalaenopsis > Phalaenopsis aphrodite. The sequence continues at coordinate 6,061,762 of NEWO01000002.1, read as the reverse complement.
AAATAGAATTAACAATAATGAGAAAAATAACAAGTACTCACTCAAGATAAAATATAAAATGATATATTTTTAAATTTTAAATATAATATCTTCAATTTTAATATATTTTGAGGTTATTTTACAATAATATTTTATTAATAAGCCAACTCACAAGCTAACAATTAGAATCGTAGCTAGCTCGAGATTGATTTGTTAGCTTGTCGAGCTTAGCTCACGAGCCATTTATCTAGCTGAGCTCAAACCAGCTCATGAGTTGGCTTGATTCACTTACACCCCTAACTTGTAACACAACTTCAGAAATGAAATATACCTTTTCATGCATGTGAAATTATTACATCTAGGTGCATATTGGGTATATGTTTGATGTATTTTGCATGCACTCACCTAAGTACACCCAAAATATAACTACACATCTAAAGACCCACATCGTCTGTACATTATAATTTTTCTTTATGCACAAATAAAGAGACATATATATTGATGTGCGCTAGAAAATTTGCGATAATAGAGTAACATATTATTGTATTAGCATGATACGAAAATTCAATACACACTTAGAAGAGAGAAATAACTAGTAATGATAAAAGAAGTTTTTATGTGGAAAACCCCTTAAAAAGTGAAAAAACCAAGGAATCTGACCCAGTTGAAGAAAACCACTATAAATTGTATATTACAAATACAATCCTTTATCCCACATAAAGGAAATGACTACAAAGTTTCCCGAGTTACAATGTCGATGCGCGGAGGAACTTGTCATAAAAATGGGGCGGCAATCGATTGAGATTGGCGGCAACCAACAAGTGTTGGTCGACGGTGGTCGGCTGCGATCGGAAGTGACAAAAGTAATGCTAGACTTCAGCTTATTTTCAAAGTTTCAACCTCTTCCTCAGGTTTCAAGCTCTCTCCTCAGCCTCATGCCCCTCCCTCCATGAGAGGAGCCAGACTCTATTTATAAAGCTAATAGTGCAATTAATGCAGAAATATAAATCACTTTAATCAGACGGCTCAGAGGGCTTCCTCAGTCATACGGTGTTTGATAGATTTAAAGATGTCAGAATCGAGCGATATTGGGCTCATTGGATACATCTTGTTGAGACACTCGTTTCGACTGGAAGCTCGTCAGATTCGACATCCGTTTGATCTTCCAAATGTGTAAAGAAAACTTTCAAAAGCGGTTTAATGTCTTAATCGTGGCTTGATTTAACTCGAATTAGACTAATTCTGGTATCATTGAATCCGTCTCGTTGAGCTGGTCAGTTTGATTGTAAGTATGCTGAAATCAAAGTTCTAGATGACTCAATCAAAATTTATAACTCTTTTTCAAAATTTTGTCTCGAGATTTAGCCATGCCTCGAGATTTGTGCTGATGAAAATTTGTTGGCAGCTTAAAATATATAAAAATTAAAGTTTAGACATTAGACTAAGCAAATAGATAAAAATGGAGTGGTATGCATCTAAACCTCTTCCCAAAAATAAACCACCACTGGTTTTCTAATAATCTCTTCTATCTTCTGTTTTAAGGTGCAGGATTGCTATTATTTAATCGACCACCCGCAACGTGCGGCCTTCTCCTTTTCCATCCTCGTCTTCCATGCAACGCCCCACGACCATACAACGACTTTCCTCCTCTTCCCCATTCTCTACCTCCCCTCCCTTCATGTCCATTAACTTTCTCCCCCCTCACCTCTTCTTTCACATAGCAGCAGAGAGGCAAAACAATGGAGCGAAACCCTTCTCCCATTCCCCAAAAATCATCTAGCTTCACCTCCTCTCGCGAGGACAAACTCCGCCATTCCGATCGCATCCTCTCCCTCAGCTCCCTTCACTTTCATCCCATCTCCGAAGACGCCGCCGAAGTCGCCGGAGAAAACGATGTAGAAAATGGCGGCAAAAAGGAACGAGAAGAGAAAGAAGATTCACCGGCCAATGAGAAACAGAACAACAACGACGAGATCACTACAGTCGCCGGAGAAATCCCGGAGCACTACGATCTCCTTTCCCTCTCCGATGACATCGACCAGTTTCTCGCCATCCTCCGCAACCTCGGTGACTCGCCGGAGCCCGTCCCGGAGATCCCCGACATCGCCATTCTCCGATTCACCGCATTGCTCGAGAAAGAGATTGCTAAGTACGAATGCGGCGGAGATCGATGGTCGTTGGATTCCAGCGAAAACCCTAGCTTCCTCGATTCCGTTGATCGCGCCTCTAAGCTCACTGCGGCTCTCTCCTTCTTCGCCAGCGCCGATCCCCAGTATTATCAAGCCATGAACCAGATCGGTGCCGTCGTCCACCACGCTATGGCGTTCTTGGAGGATGAGTTCCATTCCCTCCTCATCTACGATCCTTCCTCCAAGTCAAGGAAACCGCCAGCGGATTCCACCTCCGGCGCATCCAAGCCAAAACGCCGACCCTCATTCAGTCTTGTTCACGAGCCCGATCGCTGTGTTCTACAACCAAATTTCTCCGACCTATCCCCGTCTCCTGATTCCCCTTCCGCCGATCTCTCATCCCCTCGCCCTGATCATCAAAGCGCCACCCGCCTCCGCCACATCGCCGGCGCCATGATCGCCTCTGGATACGAAACAGAATGCTGCCAGGTTTACACAATCGCGCGGCGCAACGCCATGGATGCCAGTCTCTCTGACAATGGCTTCGATAGAATTAGCATCGACGACGTTCTCCGCATGCCTTGGGAAACCCTAGAACCCGAAATCGCTTCGTGGACCAAAGCCTTTCGCCAAGCCATCACCATCTCCTTACCACGTGAACGCGAGCTCTGCGAAAGCGTATTCGACGGCCCTCACCGCCCCATTGTCGACAGCATCATCCGCAACCTCGCTCGCAACCTCCTCATCCAACTCTTGGCCTTCGCCGAAGCGGTCTCCATGACCAAACGTTCCGCCGAAAAGCTCTTCAAAGTTCTCGACATGTACGAAGCCATCCGCGATATGATCCCCAAACTCGACGAAATATTCGATTCTCACACCGTTGACGAAGACATCAAGATGGATCTGTCATCTGTCCGCACTCGCCTCGGCGAAGCAGCCGTTTTCATTTTCTGCGATTTGGAGATCTCCATCAAATCCGACGCAGCTAAAGCCCCTGTACCCGGCGGCGCCGTTCATCCCCTCACCCGCTACGTTATGAACTACCTCAAATACGCCTGCGAGTACAAGAACACACTCGAACAGGTTTTCAATGATCACCGAAAAACAGATATTGCGATGCCGGCATCATCGTCTTCATACGACGGAGAAGAGGAAGACGATAACTCAGCCCGCGACGGCGGCCGATCGGCAGGCAATAGCGGCCGGAGCCCCTTATTTGCCTCCCAGGTAGTCCAAGTAATGGACCTGCTCAACGCCAACCTGGAATCAAAAGCAAATCTCTACAAAGACCTAGCTCTCAGCAGCATCTTCATGATGAACAATGGAAGATACATCGTGCAAAAGTTCAAAAGTTCAGCGGAAATTAAAGAGCTTTTAGGTGAGACGTGGTGCAGAAAGAAATCATCCGATTTACGAAAGTATCACAAGAACTACCAGAGGGAGACATGGTCCAAGATATTGGGCTGCTTCAAAGACGAAGGTTTGCAGGTGAAAGGTGGGGTTTCGAAGCCGGTTCTGAAGGAGAGATTCAAGAGCTTTAACTCCATGTTCGAGGAAATACACAAGACACAGAGCGGGTGGTTGGTGAGCGATGAACAGTTGCAGTCGGAGCTGAGGGTATCGGTATCGGCTGTGGTGGTGCCGGCATATCGGTCATTTATCGGCCGATTCAGCCAGTATCTGGATCCTGGAAGACAGACGGAGAAGTACATAAAGTTTTGGCCGGAGGATCTGGAATCTTACATTGATGACCTCTTCGATGGCAACCCTACCTCCGTTTTGAAGAGGAAATAGTGATCTAATGGCCGGTGAAGTTTCTTCTGTTCTTTGTTGCTTATACATAGATTGAATTGATTTGATTCTGCGTTTTTTTTTTCTCTTTTGTGATGAACAGGCATCTGATAATGGGGAGCGTAGTTTAAAAATACATTTTTGGCTATTTTGTGTGATATTTGTAATGCGAAATTAGCAGTCTTGACATGTTTGAATATTGAAAAAAAGTTCTTTCAAATAGTTTAGTAGATTTTAATTATATTAATATAAGATTTGGCTTTACTACTTTTTTTTTTTTTTGAATTTTATGCATAATGCATTGTAATTAATAAGGTCTACTTACATATTCCTAAACTCGAGTTTTTCATAAATCACATCCAATGAATAAAACATGAAGGAGAAGAGAGATTTAAAATGTCAAAACTATATTCCAGTGCCTCCCCAAAAAGTTCCCTCTTTACATGCACCCATTATTTCAATTTTTATTCAAGATAGAAATTACATTATGAAATATCGATAATGTATTTGAAATTTTTTATCTTCGATCTGTCGTTATAACTCTCTAGATAATCATTATCATTGTTGAATCATTACTTGTCGAAACTTCGTTTCGCTTACTTCCAGGTAGAGTCCACACCCCCCCCCCC
>NEWO01000002.1:6013659-6056419 GCA_003013225.1 Phalaenopsis aphrodite | reverse complement strand
TATATATATATATATATATATATATATATATATATATATATATATATATATATATATATATATATATATATATATATATATATATATATGTACAAGATTGGACGGAGGCTATGATACGAGCCCCTAATCAACATCATGTGCTTAACCACTTGATTCCGCACTGCAAGACAGATGCACTCAAGCGGAATTGAACAGGTGAGCTCAGAGGATTGGCGAGCAACACACACATAGATATAGATTGACAACCACGTCACCATCTTCTTGCGAGGACATCATGGACGGGTCTTATATCGTACAATCTTTTTTTTTTTCTCTTATTCTCTCGTAGTCATGGAGGAAAGGGAGCACAAGTAGGAGGGACCATGGGAATAAAGAAATAAATTCATGTGCCTCCTACTTTAGGGTGGATCCTGATCTCTCTCTCTATCTTCCCTGACTCAATCTCTTACTACAAGTTATGAAATAAGGTTTAGGGTAGGAGGGAGTTTCCACCCATTATCTTCTTCAATGCTCCATTCCATTCTCTCTCTCGGGTTGTATGAGCTCACAAACAATGTGAGACTGTCCTAAAATGATTAAACATTTTAAAATGTTTCATGAAGGTGAAGTTAATACCCCAACTCAAAAAAGAGGCTTTCATCATGAGAAAGAAGGAAAAAGAGTGATGGACTATACTAGAGAATTTTTTATGCAGCAAATCAATGAATTAAAAGAACAGATGCGGGAGATGATATAGGAGGTAAGGCAAGAATCCTTAGGATTCATTCTAGGTTTCATGCTAAAATGCACATGGGATCATCAGCATAGTAGCTCATAGAAGAAAAGCATCAAGACAAGTACCATGAAGACCAAAGTTGTTGAGGACAAGATCGAGAAGATCTTTAGCCTCATGGCTAGAGAGAGAAGAAAAGAAAAAGTCATGCATCTCAATGGATGAGATCTCAAAGCCATCAGAAGGAAGAGCAAGGAGAAGAGATAAGAGACAAAATCCATTTAAGAACACATTTTCAAGAGAAATTGCAGAAGTTGATGCACCCATTAAGTTCAAGATTCCATCTCTAGAGTCCAACAAAAGGAGGTCACATCCATCTGACCATGTGGCATCTTTTGAATAAGTCATATTTATTACAAGTAAACAATGATTTAAAGTGTCATTTTTTCTTCATGACAATTAATGAATCAATTTTATGCTGATTCAACAACTTTCCTATGGAAGTTATTACCTCCTTTAGAGAATAAAAGTGCATTTTATGTTTGTAGTACAATTCGTCAATGCCAAAAGCCACAGAAAAATTCTCAAGCCTTTTTAAAGATCAATCAAGAACCTTTAAAAAGTCTCAGAAGCTTCGTCACTCGTTTCCAATGAGAAATGCTAGATGTCAGAGACTTGGAACCCATTGTTGCCCATGCAACACTAGCTCAAGATCTATGTGAGAGGCCATTTTGATATGTACTTAGCTTAAAGTTGAAGAACCTAATCGAGCTATTAGAGTTGGCTAACAATCACATTTTAGTTAAAGAGTACAACTCTTTACTGAGCACGTCTAGGCCCAAGGAGTCGAAATAAACTATAAAAACAAAGCCACACTGATCATAGGAACTTGGAAAATCAATTTTTCCAAAGAAATTCTTGAAACACCACATGACAAAATTTTCACCAACATGAATGAGAATCTCTCGACAGAGGAATTGTCAAAAGAAGGCCAATAGGAAGGAATAAACCACCTCGGTTCCCTCCAAAAAAAGTAATATCACTAAGAATGTTTATAGTCAAAGCCGTCAAAGCTATCTAGAATAAAGAGTTCTTCAAAAATCCACTGTCAATGTATGCGGGAAGTGATTAGTGTAAACTGAGTAGATATTGCGCCTACCATCAAGAACATGGTCACAACACGTAGGGATGTTGGCTACTACGAAACTTCATCGTGGAACTGATTTGGGTAGAGAAGTTAAAAGCCTTTATAGCCATGGAGGTGAACACTTGAAGGAAAGGAAAAGCGTCAATCAATAATGCAATTAGCACCCATCGTTGGCATCTTGCCTACTACATTTACAGGAGATGGACGTAAGGCATCACAATGAGCTAGTTTGCAGCTACTAAATTTGGAGAAGTCAACTCAACCGATAAAGTCAGGTTGATGACCCCGATCCATCCACCCATCACTTTTTCAGGTACCTACATACATGCCGATGAATATCCATTCAATGATGTCAGTATGGTCATTACAAAAATCTTGAACTATCAGATCAAAAGTATCCTAGTGGACACGGGTTTCTCCATCAACCTATTCAAGAGAGCCTTCAAGAAGATGATGCCTAGCTCCAGTCCATTGTACGGATTATCAAGAGCAAAAAAAAAAAAAAAAAAAGGATAAGCACGATGATTTCCCCACTGTTGAATTATGGAGAAGAAGAAAAACAATGCACCTCAACTAGTTTTGTAGTTGTGGACGTTCAAGCCACCTACTTCGTCATCTTTGGCAAACCAATACTCAACACTTTCAAGGTTGTAATTTCGACTTATCATGTGGCAGTAAAGTTTCCGAGCGGAGGACGAATCATCACTATCAGAGGAGACTTAGTCCAATCCAAAACTTGTTACTTGTGAGTTATACTCTAGCTCATCAACCGAGCTAGTTTGTATCCATCAAGGAACATCATCAAATTGGTTGAGCAGTCCTTCACGATAGGAGAAAGGAAAACTTCACTCCATCACCAACCATGTCTATTTATTAACTCCATGGCATTCACTCTTAATCACTTATCAATGATTGGTCTTAACAGACTCTGTATAGCACCACCTGCAACATAGCGTTTGTTTATTATTTGTAACCCCACAAGGGCAAGTGTATTCTAGAAGATTTAAATAAAAAAGAAAGGATTAAACATCCTCTCTCTCTCCACTCTTCCCTTCCTCACCAACATCAATAACAACACATATACTCTAGATCCCCTATTCCCTTCTACATCTTCACATGATCCCTTCCATATTGTACAAACTCACATACAACACAAAACCTTACAACCTTAAAAAAAACACCACCACCTAAATCTTCCACATCGCGTCTAAAAATTCTTACTTCAACTTTCAAAAAGTGAAAAACACACCCTCATGCATAAGCAAAGTATCATACATGTTAAGCGAAGTTTAGAGATTAGATACATTAATACATACTAGTTGAGTGGTATGTTTTTCAATCTTCCATATATACATACACATAACTTCACCCTTTAAATAACTTAGGAAGTAATTTTTGCATGATCTTTAGCATAATGATTTCTCACAACCAACTCCAACTTTATTTTTACTTCATAAGGAATTTTTCATGTTAAAACCAACCTTTCTAGCCAAAACAACATTAAAACTTAGCAAGAATCTTAAACATCTTTTAGCTATTGCTCTTAATCTCTCACATGGCTAAACTTGTTGATAATTCAATATTTAAGAAACTCTAATCCCACCATCTCTCATACAATCATTTGATGATATGTCCCATTAAAATAAAGTTATCACATTCATATTAACAATATTGTTCAAGTCACATTTACTTACAATAACATTTAGAGATAAGCTGCTTATTAGGAGCCAAGCTTTGTCTACATTTAAAAAAGAAAGAAAAATCATCCATGAGCATAAGACAAATAAATCTTAACATAATTAAATAAATAAAACAAAAGCAAAAAATTATAGGGGCATTTACATACCACCAAAGTCCTAAGTCTTTACATATCTAACAACTAAACTTTAATGCTTACATTTATACCAACAAGATGTTTTATATCACATAAAAAATACTACTATTTTAATTTTCTTAAAAAAGTGACACATATATAAAAATTAAAAGTGAAGTGCTATTTATGTAAAGACAAGGAATTCAGTGGTATGCATGTAAATCTTCCAAAATTATACATACATACATATATGTATATATATATATATATATATATATATATATATATATATATATATATATATATATATATATATATATATATATATANTATATATATATATATATATATATATATATATATATATATATATATATATATATATATATATATATATATATATATATATATATATATATAGGGATTGAATGGTATAGTAGTATTGTAGGTAGGAGTATTGAAGAACAATGCTTGGGAATGACTGTATGCCCTTCAATAAATATAACAACAATGGGCCTCAGAAGCCTTACACAATACGCAGTGTACTATTTCCCCCCACTATTTTGTGAGAGGATACTATTTAAAGAAAAAGAAGGTAAGAAAACCCACATGTACTGATAAACGGCTCCATAGTTTCATTAATCCCAAAGAGAATTAGTGAACTGATCAGCAATCTAGTCATACAATCCCTCCTGTTCCCATACATCCACCAGAAAATCCACCATCTCCTATCAGTTGATTAAAATATAAAAAAATATAAGTAGAATCGAACCAGACAATTCGATGATTTGGCTAATGAAACAGTTTAGATCTAATCAACTCATCAGGAGAATCGAAAAAGATCAAATTGTGATATAATTCAGTTTATTTGGATCAGTTCTGATTGAACAAAATTAAGTTTTTGAAAATGCAAACATCCAAATCAAATCAAAATATAAACGTTAATTCAAAAACTTACAGGGAGCGAGATAGTCTGTGGAAAGGGCTTGTTTGTCCCCAGCAAACTGTCATATGTTGCATTCCAACTGTACCAAAAAAAGAAAAAAATCAAACGCATAATACTGGAAAAGATGGAAGATTTAATCAGATTGGTCTTACAAATTATAAATCCCTACAAAACTATATGCTATAACATTCAATTAGATTAATTATGCTGGTTATGTACTGATGGGTGAAATAATTATAAATATTTACAGGCATACGACTCAATTCCTGTGTGTTTACACATCTAACATCAAAACTTTAATGTTTACATAAATTCCATCTTATCTATGCATGAAAAGGTGTATTTCACTTTTCAAGAAGTTAAAATAGTAGTATTTTTTATGTCAGATGAAAGATATGGGTGGTCTAAATGTAAAAAGTAAAATTAAGGAGTTAGATATGTAAATACATAGGAATTGGGTGACATGTATGTAAATGCCCCAAATAATTATACTACATAGCTAACACTGAAAGTAAAATTTGTCACATTTCATTTTTATTCAAAAAAGGCACAGTTATCCCAAGTTTTAACAATATGGTCATAATGACAAACTAACACAGGCAATGACAAATATTTATTATATGAGGCATAAAGACATACCTTAACCTTGGATCAATAACCTCCTCCGTTTTTTTGTCTGTTTTTTTATTCCCAATCCACTGCTGTCTTGTTTGATTCCATAAAATAAGGCCTGTAGTTTAAAATAAGTGTTCAATCCAAATACCACTCAATTCCCTATGTAATTATATATCCAACACCTAAACTTGAATTTTTACATACATTCCAACTTACCTATGCATTAAAAGGTGTATTTCACATTTTAGAAGAAAAAAATTATGGTTCTTTTGACGATATGAAAGAATTGGGTGGTATAAATATAAAATGCAACGTCTTGGTGTTAGATATATAAATACGTAAGAATTGGTTGGTATATTATACATAAATGCCCATAAAGTTTATCTAGATACAATTCTACTGGCTGGAAGCATCAAGGATTGTCATATATTATGATTTCATTATTCCACTGCATAAAGATGAAGAAAAACATTGGTGAATTTAAAATTTGTAGAAATTGGCTGAAAGCAAATATGGAACCTGTTTTTTATCTGAATTATCTATTCACTAGAAAACTGCACATGATATGCTTGGAGGATCATAATACTTGTGTATGTTGGTGAGATGAGAAAAAAGATAGTAATGAACATAATCATCATTGCCTTAACTGTTAGAGCTACTTATAGAATGTTTCTTAGCAATTATTTAAGTACTGAAAGATAATATATTAAAAATAATTAAAATCAAAGCAATATACACAAACTATTCTTGCAAACAACAACGCATCACTGAAAGAATAACTTCTCTTTAGCCTACAAAACATACGGAAGATAATAAATCATTTACATGCATCATAATCAGTTTCAGCATCAATAGACAATTTCTCACAGAACATAGCCGCATCGATTAGAAGATCAGAAGAAACAAACCATGATTCACAAACTCAGGAGGATTGGTTGAGCTCCCTGCTCCACTTTGCGGATCGAGTGGTTGGGTTGATGCACTAATTGAAGAGATGCTTCTCTGAGAATGAGCTCCACTAATCTCCATTTCACATGTGCTTGTACTCCAGAAGTCGTCTGATACACTCGGTTTTCTGACAGGCTGACCTTGAATTCTTAGACCCTTTGACGGCTCATCCACTGCTGTTATTGGAGTTGGTCTACTATAGCATCCAAGACAGCTTCTGCTCTGTTGCAAATCAGGATTAACCAACTAACAGATTAGAGTTATATTTCAACTCCGAGTATATCCGATATAGTTATCATTATTAACCTTATCAAACCGACTAAGAAAAGTAACAATAATGATAGTGTATAAGTATGATTGCGAGCTAAATGCATATAAGTATAATTGTGAGCTAAATGGATAGGTCTATGTCGCTTTTGTACTCAGTGCATTAGACTTTTGCTAAATAACGTACCCATAGCGACAATAAAACATGGGCACTTATGCATGCCACCGAATTTTTATGTATTTACATATCTAACACCTAAATTTCCTTTCTATATTTATACAACCCAAATCGCTTATATGATTCTTTTAACTTCTAAAAGGATAAATAGACCTCTTATTACGCATAGGTAATATGGCATATATGTAAAAATTGAAATTTAGATGTTAGATATGCAAATACATAGAATTTAAAGGCTCTGTTAAGGAAACTTTCCTGTTGCTTTACGTTTCAAGTCCTTTCTCTATTGCATGAGTTGTTTGGTTATTATGCTTTTTCACTTTTCAAAACACTCCATTTTTTACGCCAATTTGAGCTGTAAATGCTATCAAAATTTTAAATCAGTATTTGTTAAAACAGTTTTTTAAAAGACTTTTTTTAATATGAGAAGCCTACCCGAACAAAGCCTAAGTGGTATGTATGTAAATCTTCCAAAAGGATATAATCCGAAAGAACCAAAAGCACTAGAATTTCAAAACAAAATTAAAAGTCTTCAAAACTGACAGTTAATTCGGATCCCAAAGGCAAAGAGTTGAATTAACCATCAAAATTTAAAGCAATCAATATTTCAAGACAAACTAACTATTTTACCAAACAAATTTTAATCTAATACAAGTACGTTCTAACAGATAATGGAAAAGCAAAGGAACAATGAACAGTCCAATTGTCTTTGTGCTCCAATATTTCCAAACTTGTTTATTGTCAGATGAAGTTTTTTTCCCCTACCACAACATCAATATGAAAAAAAAAAAAAAGCATTACAAATGATTTTTTAAATGATTATAATAATGTAGCAAACATATGTGAACTTAAGCGCTATCTTCCAAGAAATTAAATGAAAGCAAAAGTAAAAAACTGAAAACACAGTTTATCTATCACATATTGTGAATTGCTAAATGAAGAGTTGGTTGGATGGGTGTCTACCCTATCATACTTTGTTATATTTCCTTCTGATTCCACTTGGCAAAGACTTTAACTGAAATAATTGACAATAAGAAGATGTTTAGAAGGATACTATAAGTTAGCAGACAATAATTGAGTAAATTTATGCAAATTTTAATGAGTGTGATATTAATAATTAGTAGACAATATTACAAGAAGATCAAGTAATATCAATATGTAATAGTAAGTAGCTTGGATTGACTATAAGATTGAAACATAGATGAGCATAAAACATGTCTACTTGAGTTGAAAATGTGCAATTATAATGAAAGTGTATTACATGTACTATGAGAAACGTAGTAATATTTTATTAAATTATAACTAGGATGGGCATACTGTATAGACTCGCGGGTTGGAGATAAAGAAGCAATTGATGGCCGCATTGATCAAATAAAAAATGAGAAGGTTACTCAAGATGCAAGATAAGTCTAGCAATGATGGATTGAAAAGGAGTTATATTAGAGAAATGGAGAGAGTTATGTCTACTGAAGATAGGTATTGAATATTAGACTTCATGGATTGAGAAGGTATTATCAAATGGCACAAGATACACCAGTTAAATGAGTCAATAAAATGATAGATGAGGTTATGCAAAAGAATTTACAAAAAAAGCTCTAATACTGAAACACTCATCACAAGCTAGTGTAAAACAATTATTCATAAAACCAACCAAAATAATCAGGCTATGCTAGTTATGTTTACTTTCCAATACCTTAGATAAGTTTCTAGCTGTATTTGGGATTTGTAACCAATTTACTTGGTTAGATCAATTTAGTGCTGATTGGCTGCTTAAGCATAAAAGCTAAAATCATTTTAGAATTTACATAACAAAAATATTTTAACTTTGATTGTCATCGTAAGATTTGATCATTCATCAAAAATAACATACAAAAGCCTAATTCTTGTAAACATGAAATTATAAAATAGTTGGGAATTTGCACACGGTATCATACTAGAAGAAAGGGCAAAAGCTTATTAAATACTTCTATGTTTTCCGCTTTTTCAAACTATATAAAGTTAATATTTTATTTTATTAATAACTAACTCTTACACTGGCATCTACGACACCATCCACCTCATGCTTCACTAAGTCGATGCCAAGCCCGCCAAAATAGTTTGAAAACTTATGTTAGACTAAAAGAGCAATTTAGTCATTTGTTACTTATCATTATGAAGTATAAATAGGGCTTAATATGTTTAGGGTTATGTTATATGTGTGATTGTTGTCGTAAATTTTAGGTTTAGAGTTTGGGAAAGATCGACTATCTCTCAAATTATGTGATTATCTTTTATGTATTTGGGTGTGTTGTTTTGTGCTAGTATAAAAATATTGTATTTTGTCCTAATTTTTGCGAAAGTTTCTATAAAAATGGTATCAGATTCTAACCAAAACTCTCGTGATTCACAATGTTCCTCAAGCCGCCTTTGTGATCAAACCTCGCAATACAATCACAATTCGAGCTAGCTAGGAAGCTTAAGACGGGATCGCGACAGATAGATTCCATCGCACTACGTCGTCCGAGAAAAAAACCTCCTGATACAGTCCCGATTCAAGATAGTTGGGAAGCCAATGACAACATTGTGATGAAAAGGAGTTTCGTGCCTTCATGACAGAACCTCACGATACAGTCAAGATTCAAGCTGGCAAGGAAGCTAACGACAGAATCTCCACGTACATGGTTCCGCCATCATGACCAAACTTTGCAATACAATCGTAATTTGAGCTAGTTTGGAAGCCAACAAAGAAATTACAATGTGCAGGGTTCTACCTTCGTGACCGAACCTCGCGATACAGTTGTGATTTAAGCTAGTTGGGAAGCCAACAACGTGATCGAAGGGTATAGAAGTTCCACCTTCGTGATCAAAAACTTTCCAGTGAGTAATGGTGGCCAAGAAATTAAATACTTTGAAGAATAAATTAAAGGTAGAGGTGCGCCAAATCATATTTGAAATGTATGAGTGCTTCTCGACCATGGAGGTGTTATTCTCGTCCATTGAGGGGAGATTCATGGTACCGAAATAAATGATAAAGAAGATCGTCGATTTTCATGCAAACCTGTCGCTGCACACCGCAGGATCGAGTGAAAGTGTTTAGAGAGAACGCGAGAGAACGCGAGCTACAACAATCTGAAGAACTTGCGTGACATCATGCAACATCGTTGCCTTACGCGTATTTCGAGCTGCATGATCGAACGAAGGAATTGAGAGTAGACTTGAGTGACAAGAGTAGGAAGACGCTGTCGCAACATACGGACGGTTGGAACGAACGGAAGTTGGCATGATCAAGCGAAGGAGTCAGGAGCATATTCGAGCTTTGGCAACTAGAGGGAATTGCATACTAGAGGTTTGAAACGAGCAGTAGCAAGCAAAACGGGAAGGTGTGTGCGATTCAGAGTTGTAGAAGATCAATTCGAAGGATTAAGTTTTGAAACGGAGAACCACAGTGGGTGGGACCTCAGTGGAGGCCTGCATCCAACAATGTTAGTGCATTTTGCTATTTCAACCTTCTTGGTGAAAAGTGATTCCGGAGCTCATGGGGACGGACGAGTTGATTATGGGGTAAGCCAGACATAGAGGAAGGAAAGTTACTATGAGTCGAGGAAGGGAACTCAACCAACGCATTATGGATAGAATGAGCTTTGTTTGAAGAAATTGAGAAGGAGACTTATGCATAATGAAATTTAAGGTGTCGATCTTTGAAAGAAATGAAGCCTATGGTTGGGTTTATAGGGTGGAGGATATTTTTTTGTTAATGAATTGAAGAAAGAAGAAAAATTGATGGTGGTGGCCTTGTGTTTGGAGGGGAGGGATGTAGTGTGATATCAATGGAGAGAACGATATCAACCAATCAAAACATGAGAAGAATTGAAAGATTGATTGTTGGAGCATTTCGGAAACATGCGAGAAAGTGAGTTAGACGAGATATTTTTTGCATTAGTCTAGGAAGATTCCTTCATGAAGTATAGGGAGAAATTTAAGATGCTATCAGATTGTTCCTTAGATGGCCACATTGACCATTTGACGACAGTACTCGGGGTGTCAGCAAATCCATCGTAGGTGGTGGATATGTTGTATTGGCCACTACCTAAGGCATTAAAGGGGTTGAGAGGATTTCTGAGACTTACATAATATTACCAGAAGTTTGTGAAGGGTCAGTTCTATTACGTGGTCTTTGACGAAAAAATTGAAGAATGAAAACTTTCAGGGGGGAAGCAGAGACCCAGAGCTTTGAGAAGTTGAAGAAGGTCATGATGAATGTGCCAGTACTAGAAGTTCCTAATTTTAGCCAACCATTCATTGTAGAGACAAATAGCTAAGGCTATTGGTTAGGCGTGGTCCTCATGAAGTATCATCAAACAATCACTTATTTCAATGAAGTGCTTAAGGCGAGAGCTAGATTCAAAGCAGGTTTATGAGTATGAGGCATATGACTTGATTCCGCTGGAGTTTCCTTTCTTTCACTTTGAGGACAAGTGTTTTTTGATAGGGGAGTAATGTTAGACCGACACCTATGACAACGTTCGCCTTATGCTTCACTAAGTCGATGCAGAGCCCACCAAAATAGTTTTAAGGCTTATGTTAGGCGCAAGACTAACATAGCAATTTATTCATTTGTTAGTTACTATTGTGGGGTATAAATGAGGGTTAATATGTTTAAGGTTATGTTATATATATGATTGCTGTCTTGAATTTCAAGGTTAGGGTTTGGGAGGGATTGCCTACCTCTTGAATTGGAGGTTTTCATTTTTTATGTATTTGTACTGTATTGTTTTGTGTTGATGAAGAAAAATATTTTAATTTTCCCTAATTTTTGTGAAAATTTCTATCTGTAACCTATTATTCAAATATATTAGCATAAACAAAAATCTTTGAGATGTGAACATAATTCGTGTAAGGGTTATTTGGACAATAGTAAGAATTAATGTTTCTCTTAAGTGGATAAATTTTCTATAGCCATCTAAGCTCTTTTGCTCATACTTATTAGAGTTTATTACAAATGATGATTTTGTTCCTTATTTAACATAACATAATAGATTCGTCTGATTTCTAATATTGGAGAAAAATGATTATCATAAATAATTTTATATTAGAAGTTTCTTTTTTTTAAAACTTTAACATGTATTACAGAAGGACAAAGGTTTACTAAATTAATAGAGAGAGTTTTGAATTTGTCTTGCAGATTGAAGATCCTCTAAAATTAGATTTTATTTTGACTCGATTATTCATATATATAAAGTTTATAAATGCACAATAAGCTAAGAATTTGTTTTATGAGTGAAAATTAATCAAGATCTGATTATTAAAACACCTAAATAAAATAAAAAACAGCCCAACTGCGCATATTAAAAGTCCTCAAAAGTGTATTCACCTGTGACCCTTTTTGTGTAAAAAAAAGAATTATACTTTTGCATCAATTCATTAAAAAGTATTGCTTTAATATGACTTTCAAATTTTTAAACAAGAGTAATATTATAAGCTTAAAATTCCATCTAATATTTCAAGTATTTTCTACTTAACTGCTATATGGAAAGCTTGCATTCTTAATATATTATCATTATACAAGCACATGCCTTTAAACTAGTACGAATAGCTGATGTGGCATAGTAAATTAGGTCTAAGTCATTTTTAGTATTTTAGGATTTATTCTCACTTTAATTAGGAATTTAGAATTATTTGGTGTACTTGCATTAAATTACACCTTTTGATTTATTTATATTTTATTCGGATAGGTTAGGTTTGAATTAAAAGAGAAAATTATCTTGTAAACTTATTTTAATAAACAGAGATAATTATGCCAAATAAAGAATCAATCGATGGAGCGAGATATTTTCCTTTTGCTACTCTCACTTCCATTTTCTCTGAGTTCTCTAGTCCCTCTTGCTCTGACTTGCCTATTTTTATTTTCTTCTCATCTATTTCTCCTCTAAGTCCCTCTTTGAGTCAATATCTGATTCGTTCCTTCCATTGTTGCCATTATGTATCCATTTTGATAAAAGAGAAACCCAAATTTTCTTTCATTAACTTTTTTCTTATGCACCCATCATTGAATTATGCTCGACTATGTGAAGGCCTTCTAATCACATACAATGTCCCTACAATTACAGCCACACACCCATCCCAATTGCTCAGTAAAGCACACGACCACCTCAACTCGCACCATTCACTAAAGCAACAATAAATTCATCTTCCACTATATCTTTGCCTACGCCTGTAGTGTCCAAATAATTTACCTTATGTCATAACACCACCCATGACACCTCATCCTCAAACCACTTCAACATCAACTAATGTTTTTTTTTTTTTGCTTGAGCATTACATCTCTTCCAAAATATTGCATCCCAATCAATCACATGCCATCCTTGTCGTGCAAATCTAGATTGTTGATTTGCATCCTCATGATGTTCCCTTGCCTGCTCATGTCAAGGGTTTCATTCACACATTGATTGCAACCCAACACAAATTCGCCGAAATTTGCCAGCATGGTACTTTTCATATATGATCTCCACGCCATCCCTAACTCCAAATCTAACCAATAAGTTCACACCCCAAAAGCGCTTTCAATCTATTCCAACCATAACTTAAGCATCACAACCTATATCTTCACAAAACACAGAAAAAAATCCCAATAGAAAAAACAAATAATGGTTAATCAGCCAACAATTAAGTTCTGTTCAAATTTATCTAGCATTGTGCCAGGAAGAATTCTAAACATTCAAAAGTATCTTTACAGTATTTCAAAATTCTTCTTTGGCATGCACGACAAACACCGTATACTAATATTATTATTGATAGTAAACTTTTTCATATTTGTTTCTTCCTCTCATTCATCACCTCTTCTTTAAATGGGCTTTCTATTCATCTCCCTTCCTCAAGATGGATTTTACTAACTCTACAATACGGTAGATGATCTTATTCTTCCTCCGGCAACCTTTCAGCTATAAAGAGCAGAGCTCTTTCCAGCCCAAGGAAATTTACTGTAGCACAATAAATTGGGTTAAAATTATTTTTGGATATTTTTTAATTTATTATTATTTAAATTAAAAAAATTTGGATTTCTTAGGTTCACTCTATGTTAAATTATCCTTTTAAATAAGTTTGTGAGTTTTGATAAGATTAGGTTTACTTAATTTGATCTTTTCTTGTATCTCTATTTTAATAGATAAGGAGGATTGGTAATAAATCATTGATGTAAAAAGATATTTTTGGCTTTTGCCTCTCTCTCTTTCTCTCTTTCTTCCACAGTCCTCCTTCCTATCCCTTTGTCCCAACTCACTTCCTCTTCCTCTATTATCTCTCTCTCCTATTTGGATCCACTCCTTTTAGTAACCATTTATCTTTTCTTTTCTTTTTTTTTTTGCACCCCCCATGAGTATGTTAATGGCCTCCAAATCAAATCTCATTTATTGCAGTTCATTTGAGAATCTTAAAAACACTTCAAATTTATGTGTCCCATACACTTCGCCTCTTTAAAAACCAATCATGTATAAATGTTCCCTCAAGTAAAGGATTAGCTCAACCAATTCAAGTGATATTGCACATGGTTTTGTCGAACAAAGATGAAGTGGTCATATACGTGTTGTAGCCAAATAATATTATCTAGAATCTATTTGAAGACACGTGACCCTCGCAGCTCCATTGGCATCTCATTACTTGTTTACATAGCATCCTCATCATCATACTTGCTTAAGTGGCAACATTGGACAAGTCACATACACTGCTCGAGGCTTGGCCACCTCTTAATACCCATTTATATCAGTTATGTAAGCTTTTTATTTATGTTAGATTTGTGATTTTTCCCTCAAAGCATGTAAGAATCTGTCTTCTTATGGCTTATTTGGCATAACATTGAGATTTTGGATTTTGATTTAATTTTTAAAAAAACATGAACATGCTTGGTTAGTTTTTTTTTTTTTTCGGTGTTGAAAATAGATTAGTTTGTTTCTAAATAAACTTGTAACTTCTATGCGTTCTCAGTATTTACAAAACATGAATTCTTAGCCACTTGCTCTCAAACACCCATTGTCATTGACATCACCTTCATTGTCGCTTGCTTAGCTGGTCACCACAACATTGTCACTTCTCAACCTTGCCGCTGCCACCAATGCCACTCTCCATTGCGACCATCATCCTTGCCGCCACTGTTATAAAATCTTTAAACATACATACATACTAAATACATACATACATACAAAATATAGCCAAAATCAAGTAAAAAATTAAAAAAAAAGAAAATAGAAAGTAGTCCCATATAACACCTTAACTATTTGTGCCCCTGAAATTCTAAAGCTAAAACAATATAAATCACACCTTAACTATTTTTTTCTATGGGAATTACTACTGACATGTGACGAGTCAAAATTTTTTAATCAATATTAACTCAGTGCTAAATAAGAACCACCCAGCTGGTGGAATTCGTTACTGAAATGCAAAAATACATATTAATTACACTTGTACGTTGTCTACTTGAGAAAAATTACCAACACAAAAGCAAAATAAGATAATTTTATTCCATCAAATTTATTCGTTGTATGCCCAACATTTGCTTTATTGGCGCCGCAATTGAATAGTAAAAGTTCATGAATTGGGTGAATAAATTGTTATACATATAAAATTCAACATATTTTACAAACATTTTTCAATTACATGCTGGATTATCCGCACATCTTAGCTAAAGAAAGTATTAGATTTCTAAAACTATGAATGTTGGTTCCTTATATTTACCTTTTGATCGACAATTAACTAGAGCATTTCCAAAATCCATTCCATCCAAATAGATGTGCAGATATCCATGCATGTGCTAAATTCCACCCTTCCATGTTTCTCCTCATGCAATTTAATAAACCATCATCCCTCACTCAGAGTATGCAAACTATAATGTATTCATACATGAAATTCCATAATGGTGTGATATTGATGTGTGGTCAACCTGATTATGCTCATCCCCTTTCACTTTCTTTCAATTAAAAAGTGCTTTTGTAAGTAGTTAGAGAAAAAACTTTTAAGGTGAAGATCTAGACGTACTGTCTAGCATATACCTCCATTTGCTCTATGAGAGGGCTTCACAGCAATCCATTGAATCTGTGAATACACTAGCAAAACTAGTATATTTAGCTAGTTTGAGTTTGTCATTTCAGTATCAAATTGGGAACATCCAACTTTTTAATTTTATTGGATTGAATTTAGTTCAGAAAACTAACAACAAAAATGAAGAAAAAATACATTCACAGGATAGAAATTCATTTGACGTTAAAAGACGAGGAAATCAGAAATATTTTGTGGGATTCCCATGCTCATTACAGTATGCTAGCATAGAACTGAAACAACCAAATCATTTGTTATTATGCATAGCTGATGTCACTGACTTCTCAAAATGGATGTAACTGTTTTCAATCCTTTATAAAATCGTGAAGAAAATATGTGATAGTGATGCTCTTTAGTTGCTTTGCAAAACTTACAATTTGAAAAATAATTGGACTGGCATCAACATGCACTAACTCATTATCATTCTATAAAGGGTTTTTATGGTGCAGCGGCAGAAAGTTTTCATTCGTCTAGAAGAAAAATAATGGTTACTAAGTAGAAGAGGTATGCAGCTCAAGGTGGAAAAAGATGAGAGGAAAAGAGCTCAAAAACCGAGAGAGCAAAAATAGAGAAAGGGTGCACATTGCTCAAAATAAATAAGTTCATGTTTTATTTTTGAAAGTAATACTATTTAGATAGACAAAATCATTTGCTTAATAACATGATATTATACTAACCTAAAAATTATAATTAAAAAGGGAATTGAAACAAAAGTTTTTTCAACTGAACTGAATTAATAGGTCCTTTATATCCCTCTAGTAGGGTAAGGGGGTAGAATCAAGAGTAAAGAAGATGCCCCTAAGATGAATTCTAAGATGAATATATAAAGTATATTATAAAGGATAAGCTATAATATATCAAGCTCAGTTCATGTTCGGGCTCCAGCTCTTAATATCAAAATAAATGCTATGATTCTATCACTATTTATAACTCTGACAACTAAAAAATGTTTATGTTCATAATTGTAATTAAAATGAAAGAGCCAAATTCTATGATTATTATAGCTAAAATAGAATTTTTGGCAAGAATATTGCTTCTTTTTATTTTGAGTTACTATAATTTTGAATTTTTATACACCCATTGAGATATATATTTAAAAATCAGCACACTAGTTGATAAATATTATTCATGATTTTTCAGGAAAAAAAAATGTAAGAAGTTTAAATTTTTGTCTATGTATGTGTTTGCATGTATGTATGTAAAATTTTAGGAAAAATGTAAGAAGTTTAAACTTTTGTCTGTGTGTGTGTGTGTCTGTGTGCCTGTCCGTCCGCCTGTATGTATAGAGAGAGAGAGAGAGAGAGTGAGCACATGAGCTAACAAAGGAATTTTGCCACTATTAAAAGAAAACTTGCATGCATAGGATAAACATAAAAGGTAAGAGATAAGTTGTTCACACGAATAATTAAAGTGTCTGACCTAAAACCAATTCGGATTTCAGTGAAGAATAGATTCAAAGTGTAAATGCATCATGTATACAACATCAACTTAACCAGCTTCAAAGAAATACTTCTCTATAGAGGTGAAGAACAACAGCTATAGAAATGTTAAAGAACTTCCCATAAGAAGCAATAGAGGTAAACAATATACCTATTAAAAAATCTTGAGACTAAAAGTATAAACTTCATCATTCATCATGTCATTGTATCTGATCAGCAACCTAATCAAAGATCATATGGTAGCTTGGCAATGATAGAAATGGAGGCACAAACTTAATATGTAAGACTTATTAGGTGGAAACACTACAAATGGAGGAACCCTCTTAAGCTTTATGTCAAGGAGAAGAGAAACAATATCAACAGGTGAGTTATGCTCATGCTCAACATCATGCACCAGCAGGATCTCATCTAGAGCATATTTATTAAGTTAGACTCAAACTTATGCAGGCTTAGTTAGCAATGTAGTTTAATCTTTCTCTCAAGCTATCCTTGATCCATTTTCTCCCTGAAAAGGAATTTCCATAAAATTTGAGAGGCAGATCTTAATTTTTTTCCTTGCTTACACCTAAATTATAAATTAATATTATTCTATTAGCTTGTGATTGCAGTCTTAGTTAGCTGTAAGAGGATTATGTTACTCCATTGCTAGGTTAAATAAGAGCCATTTAGGTCTACATATACCAATAGTTGGTCTATGTAATGAATAAAGTGTTACAAATTACTACGTCTCCATGCAGAAGGGTCTAAACCTAAGCTAACACATATTTTAACTCTGATATATAATTTATGTTGACATGACTCCAGCAATGTTAGTCTTCACAGATTGTACTTTGGGTACATGGTGCATTTCTCAATAAATAAAACTAAACTCTAAAGTATGGGAATCAAACATCAATGTGGAGATGACTCCTGTTAAAAAGGTTTTGTTATGATGAAAGGTTTTGTTATGATGAAGCAAGATTTGCTTGAGTTTGAGCAGTTAATTTGAGATGCTTGTACAAAGGCATCACAAAAACTTAAATAGTTATGTACCTAAAAAGATAAACAAAAAGGTGAACCTACATCAAAAAAGTTCACAACCAAATGTTGGTACCCTTAACCCTAAAACCTAAATATTTTTAATGGAGATAATATGTTAGCAACATCAAAACAAATGATGGCATACAAAATTCACCAACAATTTCATGGCACTAACAATCAAAAGCTACATATTGAAAAAGGTATATTCATGAATTTAAAATATTAAAGTGTAGCAACTTTGTACTATAGAATTAGGTAACAATCCAAAGAGTGTAGAAAACAGTGACTCTTTCATATGCTAATTTCCTAATCATAAGAAAGTAGAGATAAAGCAGCTGCCAACAACTAATAAAAACTCTTTCATATGCTAATTTCCTAATCATAAGAAACTAGAGATAAAGCAGCTGCCAACAACTAATAAAAAAGTTTTGCTGCAAAAATTATCAATTAACTCCCATAAATGTGATCTGAAACTAAAATTATTATCATTTGCTATGAATCTGCCTGTTGGTCTAGTAAGCTGGTCCAAACACGTTATATGCTGCTGGTTTCACATTCCAAGCACCTCAAACTATAGTTGAGAAAAACATAAATCTTTGCAGCCTGTACAAACAAATATAATCAGGAACATAAAGAAGCCCAATCACTTCAAGTTCCAAAAAATTGTATAAAAGAGTGCATGGGGTTTGGTATGCCTCAATTTCTACAAAGACAAAAAAAGCGAAAAAAGAATCTAACAAGGTGACGAAAAATAGCTACTAGATTTTTTTCATAAACGCTACAAAAATCCAAATACCATGACTTGAATTCATCAACCAAGCATATAAGGTAACACCGTGCACCACAAATCTTCCGGGAAATAGAAGAAGAGATAACATTTAAAGAATCGAGATGCATACCCCATGCAGGAGAAGACCTGGCCGATCCAAGCAGAGAGAGATCTGCAGAATATCATCGAGGGGATAGCCCCAGATCCACCATCAACGACCCCAGAACCGCCCGCAGACGACGATACAGAGAAAATAACAGATTGGGTACTTCCTATGCCCTAGTTTCGATCTCAAAATGCCATCAAATCAGTGTAAGAAATACTAAAATACAGAAAAGTAACGGATATCCCTGTTACATGAAATTTTCATGAGGTTACGGAATCGAAGAAGAAGGAACACAGAAGATTAGAAAAAAGAAACTTACAATTTGAGAAAATTCAAACCAACCACAGCCACCATAAGAGAGAACGCTGCCTCCGGGTTTCGGTGGCGCTTCGACTCACTTCTATATTATCCACTGGTGCGCTGAGAAAGGTAGCTCATTTAGGAGATCTTATTCATTTCCTTCGCCCACTAACCAAAACCGTGAACTGCTCGCCTCATCTCCACAACTAAATTAAATAATTAAATAATTAAAATAAAGTGAATTTATATGTTTTTTAGTTTTTTTTTTCATATTGATGGTAACATAAAGTATTTTAAGATATATATATATATATATAATTCTAAAAAGTCTCAACTTTGTGAGGTGCATTTTAATTTTGTTTAAACCAACCAAATCTTATCCCACTACTATGGCAATCAAAAAAAGTTTGTTGTTTATGAATAATTCATGTTCAGCTCTAATGAGTGATAGAAAATTTACGGCGGTAAAATAATGAATTATCGTTTTAGTGTTGCAAGAAGATTCAACACACACTCAGATGAAAGAGAATTAACATGTGATGATACCAGAAGTTTATACGTGGAAAACCCTTAAAGGGAACAAATCACGGGATCTGACCCAGTAATAAAAATTTACTATATGTTGACGATTACATAGGTCCCTGTTCCACAGACAGGAAAATTGTTACTAGATATTTCAAGGTACAACATCGATTGATGGCATCTGGTTAGCGGTGGTCGACGACAGTGGATAACGGTTGGCGGTGGTCGACGGAGGTTAGCGGCGATCGGCGGTGACTGACGGCTGTCTGCGATGGTAGGGATGATGTTGGACTTAAGCTCTTTCTCAAAGCATCAAGTTCTCTCTCAAGCCTCCTCCCTCATATGAGGGGTGTGGCTCTATTTATAATGCTCTTGGTGCAATTAATACATGAATTTGAACTATTTTGATCGGACGACCTAGAGAACTTCCCCTAATCAAATGACATTTGATGGACATTTGAGTGCCTTAACGATATCAGAATTGAGCAATCTTGAGCTCGTTGGATTCGTCTTGTCGATACGCTTGATTCGACTATGAACTCGCTAGATTCGATATCCGTTTGATCTTTCAAATACCTCTGAAAATCTTTTAAGAGTGGTTTAATGATTTGATACGGGTTGATCTGACTCAGATCGGGTTAGTTTTTATATCATTGGGTTCTTTTCATCAAGCCAATCAGTTTTAGTATAATTTTGTTGAAATCAGAGCTCTGGATGACTTTTTATCAAGACTTGAATATTTTTTGTTCAAAATATTACCTCGAGATTCGTGCCAAATGATGCAAATTTGTTGGTGGCATATCAGATTTGTTAGCTGACTCGTGTTGAAAACGTTCGATAAGTAAGCAAGCTCGACGCGAACAACTCTTTGTTCGATCTTGTTCGGCTCGTTTTACCTCGAAATAAACAAATTGGATATATATATTTATTTATTTATACTTATTTATTTATTCATCTATTTATATCTAAGTTTAAATCACAGTTCTTGTTGTCATATAGTTTTGCATTTTTATTGCATAGAAATGGTGTTGGTTTCGAATTCAAGGACCTACATCTATTTTTTATTTAATTTAAATGAGACAAGGTGAAAACTAGGGAAGCCTGAACTGACTCAAGCTCGACTCGTTCACAGCCGTACGCACTGGCCTATGACCTCCTCCTCTTTCGCATCATCTATGACATGTCTTACTTTGAAAGGAAAACGTAACTGTTTCCGCTCCAATCTTCGGATCACCGACTCATGCACGTTGTTCCAAGAATTAAAAGAGAAAATAACAAGCTATAAGATATTGCCTCAAAAATGGTAACCAATTAGCTTCCTTTTCATTCTCACACTTCAGTGATACTTCCCTGCTTTCTCTAGATGAGTTTTTCAGCAATAGCTATATAGCTGGAAACATCAACATATGAATTACGCAATTAATTTCATCAGCCACACATTCTAGCTGTGGCCTCTCCCCTTCAATAACCATGAAATATCTTCCTTGCCCAAGAGCTTCATCTTTGCCATCGTCCATGAATACCCAATGCTCAAACTTCATGATTGGGACCTCAAGTTCCAAGGCATCAATAATAATCACTGATATTTGTCTGGTGATTGGGACCTAAAGTCCATGATTAGCACACACCCACATAAAATAGAAATAAATAGGAGACAACTCACTATATAATTGTATGCACATAAACCCGCTCACATCTTGGATTGGAGAAGATTGAATTGCATTGTTGATGTATAACGATAGTTTAGCACTAATAGTTGTAACCAGTCGCGAAGGTTGGGTCGATTTCTATGGCGACGGTAGTTCGCAATGAATGGTGTGGATGGTTGCTATAGTGTTTGTTGGTCGTAGATGTCATAATTGCAAGTTATGGTAGTAGTTAGCAATTTAGACTATAAATATTTGCTTTGGGAGTGTCAACCAGTTAAAAAGGTTAAATGATGAGTTAATAAAGACGAATTTTGATGAAGATTATTATTTAAAATTTGATGATCCCTCACACCAATTCATTTTTTTAGTTTTATTTAAATTGAATTGAAATAATAAATAAAAACAAATAATAAATATATAAAAAATTCATTAAAATTTTTTGCAATGTTCTAGAAGCCTTCTCTAACATAAAAAATTAATTTCATAAGATTTAAATTTTTTTAAAAGGCTTGAATAAAATATCAAATTAAGTTAAATTATTCAAATTTAATAATTCATTAATTAAACATTGGAAAATTTACATATGAAACACAAAATTCTTATGTATTTGCATATCTAGTACTTAAACTTTCATATTTATATACATAGTGTAACTCTGAAAAAATACCGATCGTGGTAGAGACTGATTGGCGGTCGACCACCCCAGCCAGGTGGCGGGCCACATTGTTGCATAGTCTCAGTAACGAAAATGTACTAAACATATGAAAAAAGTGTCGAATATACAAAAAGGTGATAATGAAGACAATAATAACTGACAACTCTCAGGAACATAATAGCCAATAACTCGCATCTACAATAATAATTAGTAACTCTCAATAGCATTGTAACTTGTAACTCCCGAAAACAATGATATAATTTTCTAGATTTCTTTTATGATGTATAAACATAATGATCTTTTTCATGTATAAGGGAGAGTCACTTGAGTTTTCCAACAATTTAGGCATTATGCTTTCATTCTCTTGTAACAATTTCGTTCAATATATAAAATTGGTCCGAGAGCCCGAGGAACACCCTCACTTTGCCTAGTTTGGGGCAATCATTGTGTCACTCATTCTTTCTCTCTCGTGCTCTTTTCCTCTTCCTCGGTCCCATGATCTATGCCTTGGGCATGGTCAATAGGACATATTTGGATTCATCATCGTAAAAGGTGCGATGAGCATGAATCGTGTAATCAACAAGAAGATGGGAAACATTGAGGAAAAAATCCTTTACAGATGCACTCCTAACAAAGAGCATGCAAGGCGAACTTGCACAACAGCAGGTTCATTTCATTTATTTCTCATCGCAGGAGATTTCAGAGATATTCCATCTCTTTTCCCGTTGGTCTGTGCATGCTCTCCGCTTGGAGATCCAAAGACCAATGCACCTCGCGTGTGCAGATAACCACCACCGATCAGTTGGCCACATCGTCGGATGGACCCAACAACGAAAATGTGTCAGACATACGAAAATGTGTCAGATATACGAAAAAGTGTCAATGAAGATAATAATAACTGGTAACTTTTAGATGCATAAGAACTGGTAACTCCCAGGAACAATTATTTTTGGTAACTTCCAAGGGCATCATAACTTGTAACTCCCATGAGCTTAATAACTTGTAACTCCAAGGAGCAATGATATAATTTTCTAGATACCCTCTATGATGTATAAATAGGAGGATCTTTTTTCATGTAAAGGGGGAGGCCATTTGGGCTTTCCAACCATTTAGGCATCTCTCTCATCTTCTATTATAACAACTTCTTTAAATATATAAAATGAGTATGAGATTCTAGGGAATACCCCCACTTTGTTTTGTTGGGGGCAATCTCTGTGTCGTCACTCTTTCTCTCTCTTGCTCCTTCCTCTCCTTTGATCACTACACTTAATGCCTTGGACATGGTCTCTAGGGCAAATTTGGATTCAACACAACTTTTTGGTGCTTTAAATCTATGCTTGAAAGTGTGTATTTCACTTTTAAAGAGTGAATAGTGTTATTTTAACAACAACAACAACAATAATAACAAGTCCTTATCCCACAAAGTGTGGATACTAGTGTTGTTTTTAATGTGATATTAAAGAGTTGTGTCATATGTGTAAATATGAAAGTTTAGGTATGGGATATAGAAATGGATAACAATGGTGTGCTATGTATTCAAAATTGAAATAAAATTCTTGAAGCAGTATGTGCTTAAAGTGGAATTCTTCTATTGATAAAATTTAAACTTCAAATTTGAATTAGAATTTGAACCTTATAAACTTAGTCTAAACTCACCATTCTAGCCTCATATATTCTATTGTTTTTTAAGCCACAAAGATTTAGTTTATGTCATTCTTATTTAATTATTATGTATTGTGTATTATGAAGTTTTGTTTATTTGCTAGACCAAATGGTATGCTAGTTGCCTATATGTTAGATTGGATGTTAAGAAAATTATTTAGTAGTTCTAAAAATACTTTCTACATGAAATTAGTGCTTAGCAGAGCAATGTTTATGTGAAAGCTAACAAGTTTTGTTTTTGTATATCTTTATTATTTGTACCCCCAGTAAAACATATTGCCTAGTACTCATTAAATTAAGCCTTATATTTATTTATAGCTATTTGTGTGTGTTGTGAGTACTAAAATCTAATTTATAGATTTAATTATTTTTTTTTTTGAAAAGGTAATTTAAATTATAATTGGATATAAAATACGTGGAATTCGAATAAGTATGGATAAGTTGTAGGATTTGGTGATGCCCTAGCATGCTTGGAGAACCTGTACCATAAAGAAGAAGGTGAATTTAAGATGATGAAATAAAAAGACCCCAATAGTTCAACTTCTTAGTTCTAAAATGAGTGGTATAATGGTAGAGCTCAGCTGCCTAATCTTCTCCTTTATTTCAAGATGTATAATAGTACCTGCTCAAATATTCTTCATGGTGTATAATGGTATCCAAACACATCAACTTATTCTTTTTTACTATTTTGATTGCTTATTAGTTTGTGTGGCTATGTTGATTACTCCCATAAAAATCATGTTTTATAGGTTTTTTTTTGTGTTTATGCGTGAAAGCCCAGTAAAAATATGTTAGGATATTGAGATGGATTATATTTTTCAACTAAAATAACTTAAGTTAAAATTAACAAATCAATTAAATAAACTTGAATGCCTATAAAAATAATCATTAAAATTTACTTAAAAGCTTTAGAAAGAATTAAACTAAATGCATTGATAAAGTGACCTTATTTTTTCTGGACAATTCACCATAACACATGAGAGGATATCTAGCAAATTAAAATAGTTGCACTTCTTGAGAAAGTCTACTTAGCACTTAATTGACCTTTAAAATCTTGTTGTTATATTTGTATAAGTACACCCTTTAAAAATAAATTGAAATAACTAAGTTAAATTTGAAAATGATAAAAAGTTACATTAGTTAATTGCACTGCACACCAGTCATATTAATGGTTGAATCATCTTGATTGTGTTCTAATTAAGCAATTTTGAATATAAACTTTGAAATTCATAGAGACAAGCTATTACTTTAACTGAGAGTATTTTTAATAGTCCATCACTCCAGGCATATGATCAAACATAAGGGCTTGCTCCTATAAGAAACATATACTCTAAAATAAGCTAAATTCTACCTTACCCAAATTAGGTAGGAAAGATTTTCTAATTTACACAAAATCATAAATTTGAAGACTTTTTATTTAATGATTTCTTTCATTTATAAAATGATATTCAATCTTATGAGTGGCATATTATTTTTCATGTTGTACTCAATCATCTAACCTAAAATTTTTAAAATTTATATTATGGTACTTTTCTTAGCTCTCAATTCACTGTCACATGTATCATGTCGCTATATTGATGACACTTCAACTTATGTTTTCACACTTTCACATTCATGTCAATGTGATTTTGCATCTTTACTAGTTAATATTGGGTGATATTTTTTTTATAGATGATAAAATTGTGGATGTTCATTAGTAATTTTATCTAAAATTAGCGTTCCTTTCAAAAACCACTTTGATTCATTGGAAAACACTTTTTTTTGCTAAACTTCTAAAATGAATCCTCACATTATTGCTTCTTAACGAGTCAATAGGAGCTAACTCTTAGCACACTGTACATAATGTTGGACCAAATACACATTTATTGGGAACATCCTTGCCAATGCATGACAAATCATAGCTTTTTAAAAGTGTTTAAGGAAAGTACTAAAAAATCATTACATTCAATCTTATAAGTTAGCATTCAAAAGATCTTATTGTTTAATTAGCCTCAAATTGTTAGAAATTGTTCTAATTGGATTGACCATGTTAACTTAAGGTTGATCAACCTTTACTAAGAAGAATTTGGAATGACTAATGTTTGAGTATGCTTACTTTGAGTTGAATGACTTTGTTTGGATTGAAATTAACCCTAAAGCTTCCGTGAATTCAATTAGAATTTTTTTATTGACCCTCCTAGCTATTCTTAGTTGGAAAATGCCTTATAAAATATCTTAAGGCATTTCATAGCCCTTGGCACATATCTTTTAATAGTGTCCATGTAAAACCCCTTTTGGTATAATAGCTTAAAATAAACTATTTGCCATCATAGTTACTCTTAAACATAAAGTATTAGAAGTTCATATTTATTTTTGATTGTTTGGGGTGCACACTATGAATTTATAATTTTCTATATTGGATTGACTAAGGATTAAATCCAAATTATTTAAGTAAATTTTATCAATTTTAGAAAAAAAATACTTTGGTTCGATTCATGCTTCATTCAAACGGTAGAGGAAGTTTAAGTTTATTCTATGGCCTAAATTGAACTTGGTTTTAAATAAAATTTATGCAAAGTAAAAGTTTATTGGTCAAGTTGAATCTCGAGGTATGTTTTATAACACTTGACTTATGAGGTCAACCCATAACATGCCAAGATTCCAAATTCATTGGCATTTAAATTTTGTTCGCAATGCAAGTCATGAATCTAATGATTAGATGGGCTCAATATGTATCAAGGATTCCAATTAGGCTAGCTTAAAGTTAGATGGGTTAGGTCAAGGCCTAATTAAATTGAGAAAATTCTACATACTTACCTCATACTTACCTCAATCTTTTTCTATTTACATATTAATGTCTTAATCTATATATTCTCTTATATACCCCTCTAGTGTTATATTATAGCATATTCATGAAAGATGTATTTCATTTTAGATAATTAATATTAATAATATTTTTGTTGATATATTAAATATTAAAATATTATATAAAAAAAAAAATTAAATCTTAGATTTGACTTGTCCCTTACAAATTCATTTGATGGAGCTTAAATCTCCGGATAAGATGTGATTTGAAAACTTTTATAATTAAATTTAAGATAATTTAATTATTGATTTTAACAAACATATAATCAAATTAAATGTCTCAATGAGACGAACAATTTGAAACCAGAAGACAACATCAAAAGTGATATACTCTAACTCCAAATCAAAATTAATTACTTGAAATACAATTTAAAAATTTCAGACAATAATTAAATGTTCAAGTGATCTCCAAATCCTTAATTTTTGCAAGCGAATAAAGATGATGACAAGAATAATATGATAAGCCCAATATTATTTGATTTCCAAATCATTAAAATAATAATAAAAAAAATGTTACATCTGGTAAATCGAATGTGCGATCGATGACGTGGATCACACCATGCCGCTGAATGCACAACGTGGTGCGATCCACGCTGTCGTCCACACGTCCGAATGACAGACACGACACTGTCTCCATTAAACAACTGTAAATTTAAAAACTATGGATCAATGCAAAATCTATGTCATGACATAGGAGACAAAACACAAAGATTTTTTTGATGTTATACATAGCTCAACCACCCCACCTAAATCCAAAAAGAGAGGCAGGGTTATTTCTATTTTCTGCAACACTACACCAGGTTAGGGGCCACAAGAGCACTATTTAATTAGTGGGCCATTAGAAAATAGAAGGCGCTCGAACAGTGCAACTGGATGGCCCATTTGGCATCCAGTCAATGGGGGCTAACTTCCAGGACTTTGATCGACATAGGAATAATTCATACTAAATGGTGACAGCCCATTTTCCAACCACTTCCAAAACGATTAATATGAACGTCCTCTCAAGTTTGTGGGCCTGATTAATTGATTCAGAGCCGTAGTAGCTTTTAATACCATAATTATTAATTGGGGCATTTATACGATATCACCTTTTTTTTTATACGTCTTTACAGATCTAATATCTAAATATTACTTTTTACAATATATGAATGGGTTGCGGACCCTATTGACTCAACTCCCGTCAAGTTTAAGGGGCCTAAATATTCGAGTACTCCCTCTTTAAGGCAACAATTCGCCAGAGGCGGGATTTGAACCCTCAGACTCGAGGGAACTTACACCGCTGATGCGGATGTTCAACCAACTGCCATGAGAATGTGGCGCAGTGTGTGTGTATATATATATATATATATAATAAAAATGTATATTAAAACAATGTCTATTTTTGATAAATTTAAAATTTATTTGAATAAGATGAATTTGAAGTGTATAAAAACTCACATGCTACAACTTCGTGCACCATGTTTTAATGCATATTGGAAGAAATCTAATAGAAGTTCTGAGGGTAAAGTTATTTTTGGGAGCATTTACTTCCATACCACCAAATTCCCCTGTATTCAAATATCAAACACCAAAACTCTGTTTTTTTTTTTTAACATTTACATTAAAATCTTTGGTATCGCATCAAAAGAACAATCAATTTATAACTTTGAAAAAGTGAAGTACATGATGTCATTCATAGGTTATATATATAAATGCATTGGCATTGAGTGGTACTGTTACGTGCTGTGCTGAAAAATTCACGATAATAAAGTGATAATTTAACGTCTCAACGCATACAAAGATCAATCACACACAAATAATAGAAAAGGCAGGAGCATGAGACTCTTAAGATTTTTTAAGTGAAAAAATTTGAAAAAAAGGGGAAAAACACTAGGCCTAGCTCAATAGACTTGTTCCATTATATAATTGTACGTACATAGTCCACTCTTCTCCTGAATCTCTTGAATCAGAGAAGAGAGTTACAGGATCGATAATCATATATGTACAAGAGTAGGTCAACATTAATAACCATAATTATGCTACAAAAAATATAATTGATCACGAAGGTGGTCGGTGACTATAATAACGATAATGGATCAGAAATGATTCAGTTTAAAGCTGTAATAATAGTATTCAGTCACAAAGGTCGTAGTTGGTTGTTGCAAAAGCAGTAATTCACCACAAAGATCGTAGTTGGAAGTTGTAACAGTAGTAGTTGGCAAAATAAGTCGTAATTGATGATTGGTGATTGCAATATTGTTAGTTAGCCAAATAAATCATTGTCGGTGACTATAATAGCGTATATTAGCCACAGAGGTAATAATTAGAAGTTATAATAGTAGTTGCTCTCTTATAGGTCATAGTTAATGACTACAATAGCGTCAGACTGTCATATAGACCATAATTGGAATATATAATAGCGGTTGGTCATATAGGTTGTTGTCAGTTGGCTACATAGGTTATAGTTGGTGACTGCCCGAAGTGTCCCACTCCTCCGGACCCCCCTTACTTCAAAAGGGGAAGAAGGGGGTGGAAGAAATACTGTCCGAGAGATCGTCTCTCTCTAGAGATCTTGCTCGAGTCCCATCCAATTGGGCCCAAGAATTCCTTCATGCCTTGAATCCTCTTCTCAGAAATCAGAATGCGGTCGTGAACGAAAGGACTCATTGACCACACTTTCGCAGGGTTTTGACTATCTAGTGCGATCATTGATAGCAAGAATGAGCGGTAGAGAAACCCGTTGCCCCTGGAGGTGTCATGTTTTTCTCTTGGAACCTCGGAGGCAAGGAGCCACCGAGAGACATAATGAACCCCAAACGACCGACAACAATCGGTGAACGGGCGCATGGTCCTATTGAGGCGGTGAGTTTATCACCCCTCTAGAAGTCCACCCCATCTGTTCGCGGGAAGGGTCTCTGCTCGGACATCTAACTCGACTCGGCCGAGGTTTGGTGTCTGACCAGCTGAAAAATTTCTTATTTGATGCACAAATTGCAGAAAAGAGTTAAAATGAAAGCTTTGGCCTCTAAATAGCAAAAGCTTGTATCAATAGAAGATCTTCTTCACCACCGGTTGTGTAAGGAGCCGTCCGACCATTCTCCACGCTCGCAAATCCGACACACATGTTGGAAATGGCAAGAACACTACAAACCCCTTCCTTCTTTATATATTCAAACCTCTCTACATTTTAGAAGCTTCAAGACACATGCTCTCTTCTTTGCACAAGAGAGAATCAAAATCCTTCACCTTTCTTTCAACAAAATTGAAACATACAACTTTTTGATACTCAAAATGCATGCACCTACCAAGACCACCATCTTCAGAGTTTTTCTGCAGAAATTGTTCCTTTTGATATCTTTTGAATTTCTTAAATAATTTCTACCATTAATATTTTTATCTTCTAAAAATTCTAAATAACATGCACTTTGAAATTCTTAAATTTTTAGATAATCTTTGGAATTTTGCCTTTAGAGGACTGCAAGTTGCCTAAACCATATGTGATTTTTGCTTTTTAAGATTCTTAGATGAATTTGTACCTTCTAATTTATTTTTTCCATCATAGTCCAAAACCTTTACTTCAAGCTTTTTAGATGACCTGCACATTGTGAGATTCATGGCTTACTTTGACAGCTTCTGATGACATCAAAATTGTTAGATTGTGAATCAACAATTTGACAAGGTAAAAGATGCAGGTTTTATCATATATAATACTGACAAAACCTTAACATTAATTACACATCTTAAAATTAGAAGTTTACCATTTAGAAGATACAAATTTGAATATTTGTATAGCTTACAAATATTTAACAGCTAGATACAAGTATCTTCATTTAGGAGCTTATTCTTTTAACTTAGAGACATCTTCAATGTTAATATTGGGGCATTTACATGAACACAAGTTCAGGTGTTGGATGTATAAATACATAAAAATTAAGTGGTATGTATGTAAATCTTTCTTTCATATTTTTGTTTGTTTAGTTAGTGAGAAAGGTCTTAGTGGCTCTGAATAGGGTTGATTTACACATAACCACTTACTGGCTCTGAATAGGCTCTAAAAACACCACTTTTTTTTTGTTTTGTTTTTATGTGGATCTGAATAGGGTTTATCATATCTGGTTGAAGCTAGAAACCCCAATTTTAAAACTCCAAGAAATGGCACAAGTATAATACCCAAAGCTACAAAATTGAATCATTTGAACAAATTCATAAATTCATGAAAAAGAATGAACTTTTGAGAAGCATACGCTGCACTCTATAACAAAGTCATCCATTGAGAATAAGTACAGCAGCTTAAGTACAAAGTAACTATAATGGCTAGCCAATGAACACAGCAATCGATGTTGATAAAACATCAAGAGAATATAGAGCAACCAAAGTTAACATCCACACAGACAAAGACACAAAAATGAAGCTCGGGACAAAATAAAGGAACAAAAGGGTGCAAAGGAAGATCGTTACACGTGTGGATAGTAGTATCCCGCGCGCGGCGGCACCATTGGCATCCCATATGGCATGGCTGGGTTGGAGTAGTAGTTAGTACCGCTCAGCCTAGACAGGCTAGCCTGGCCTTGCATCCCATCCTTAGCGTATTGGTGCCACAGCTGCTGCTCGTGAGCCAGCAACTGTTGCTTCTTCACAATTTCATCCATTTGCACATAGGATGGAGGAGGGATGCTCAGTGAAGCAGCAAAAGGGTCTCCTCCTATGTTCTGAACTGTGCCATCAGGCGCCGGCAAGGCCAAGACCTGTGTGGCAGCCTTCCCAGGCCCCGGTAAAGCAACGCTACTTGCACTTCCTGAGCTCGCCTGGGCATTGATGTGTTGTCTGACAGCACCTTGGTCATACATGCCATTGAGAAGGAGAGGATCAAAGCCTCCACCTAATGCAGCCTTCTGCTTTGCTAGGTTACTGGCTGTCTCGACCAATGCAAGCTCCCAGTCAGCTTTCCCCGGCTCTGCTGCTGGTGTCTGCCAAGCAGAAGTTACTTGACCTTCTCCGTCACGAGGGAATGCCTCCCATGTCCCATTGGCTGAACCAGCTCCGGTGGAGAAAAGGGCTAATGCAAGTTTGTTTCCTTGTGCATCAGCTGTTAATACATCCTCCCTAAGATCAACTAAATCACCTTGGGGTTGAGGCTGGGGCTTGGGTTCTGGTTTGGGCTCCTCCTCTGGTTCAGGCTGCTCCACGTAGTCAGATGGAGCAGGAAGCGCCTTTATGCTGTTCATATCCTGAACTGGCTCTTCCTCTTGCACTACAGGAGCTGGTTCTTCCTGCCTCGGAGGGCTTTTTGGCCTTCTTGCCTTGTCTCTCATGAACTCTTCGAGGGTCTCCAAAAGTTTATCTGTTATGCGCTGCACTTCTGGATATTCCGATGACCTGGCCACTCCCGTCTCCTTGCACCATGCATAGAATGCAGTGAGTTCGTCAATCTGCTTGGCTGCACTAGAATAGGCCTCAAAAGCTTTCGCACAATCGGCATGCTCCATATCAAAAAAGCGGTCCAGTAGCACAGCCAGAATCTCACAGATGTCAGCATAGAGCTGGAAGCTCTCTCTGACAATTGGATAGAGAGCAACAAATATCATCCTGCTGTTTTTAGCCAAACCCATAGGCCTGCAGGCGAGAAACCGATCGAGTAGCTGCTGCAGTTGATGCATCCGACCCAACACTTTCTCAGGTTTCATCTCCCGAAGAGGAGTAGCTGGTTTTTTCTCCTCGTCCTGCCGAGGGGACGAAAAAGAAGACGAGTTCCTCCCATAGTGGCCACCGCCGTAAGGGTCTGGATCACCATAATCCGAGTAGTGGTATGAAGCCGGTGATCTCCATTGCTGCTGATCGCGAGGGGAGTTATAGGACCCGCCGTAAGGGACGATTGCGCCAGCCCCACCACCAGCGCCAGCCCCACCACCAGCGCCAGCCCCACCGCCATTTGCATGCTTACGATCGTAAATGATGCACTCAAGGCGTTGATCGAGATAGAGGGCGTAGGTGCGAACGAAGGCGGAGTGGTCCCAAGAGCTGGAGTGAGCCTCGTCACGGAAATCAGACATGTTGAGAAGGCGAGTTCCGCGGCGTGTAGCGTAGAGGATCTCGTGGTGGAAGGCTGGATCGCCGTCGGCCAAGAGGCGGTGCACGAGCATGAGAGCCTTAAGAGCAACGATCCAATCACGGGTCTTACCTAGTCGGCGAGAAACAGTGGCCACACACGGGCCAACGTAGCCGCGGGAATAAGAGGTGAGGCTGAGGATCTCCCGTATGTACTTCTCGTCGGCAGGCTCGTCATCATGACTCGTCGCTTTCACGATGGCCACATCGAGGTCAGGAGCGACATTACTCGACACCTTCGCAAGGCCGATGCTCGTCTGGTCCTTCACCGCACCGATAGCCTTCCGGATCGTACTTGGCGCCATTCGTCTCTCTTTTCACCGCTCCCCTTTTCTCCCTTCTTCTTCCCTAACTCACATGCAAGCAGTTTATACCCAAGATTAAAAAGGAACGAAATCTATCTCCCCTCAAAACAGTACAAAAAAGCAAATACGTATTTCGAGGTTCTAGATTGATTGATGCCGCAAAAGAAACGATTACAGAGATGAAGTCGACCAAAAGTAATTGGAGCTACGTTACCTAAGCCAGCCACTCCGCAGGCGATGCCCTTCTTCTAAAAGCTCTTCGATCCCCGCGTCTGCTACTCGATTTAGCCGGATCTACCAAATATCAGAGCAGAAACTTCAGATCTAGCTCGGCGTCGAATCGGCTCTTGCCAGATCAAGGTCAGCACAGCGAGATCAAAGCGACAGAATGATCCCGTGAAAATAGGGGCATCGATCTGTACCTTAAACGTAGGATCTCACGGAAGAGCAAAGATCAGGGACGCGTTTTCCGAAGAGATAGCCGGTTTTCAAATCGGAATCCGGCTACAAAACTTTCTGGTTTCTCCCTCCGGCGAGAGGTCCTATCACCACCAAGCTTCTGGTGACTTCGGCCTCCTCACGCGATGCAGAAATATTTAGGTTGAGGAAAGTCATAGATGTGAATAGTTGGTGGCCATAAATTATTTTTTTATTTATATTTTATGCGATTTATATTTTGAAGCAAAAAAATTGGCCTCAAATGATTTTTCCACGCCATTTAGCGTGATAACTTGGCGGAAATAAGACGGCACAAATATCATTTATTAAATAAATTATTATCATTATCTTTTGACTTTAGTCAGTTGCGCGGTGATTATTATAATTTTTTTCGAGAAAATTGCCACCGCACTTAGATAAGTAACATGTGAAAATGATATTTTGAGCGTTTTAAAAACACATAAGCTTCCAAAACACAATTTATCCAAACAGATCAGGTGCGTTTTCAAAACGTCACCACACCAAATAAACTGTCTCAAATGAGGCCATCGCTGTTAAAAAAACTAAATTTTAATTAAAATAAAATTACCAATTATTATATATAATAATTTGTAAAATATATGAGAAATAGATAAAATAAGAAGTCGTTTATCTAATTTTTTGAATTGATTGTATATAATATGGACAAGTTGGGTCAGATATTTTACTCTAATTTTTTTTTCTTTTTAACTAACAGTTGTTTATTAATTAATTTTATGGGATTGTAGAGTGGATCAAAACTAAAAATAAAATAATAAAGTAAACTTAATTACGTTGCTTGTATTCCGAATAATTGACACGGCAATAAATAATGATATATTAAATGATATGAGTGCGTAGTTCATGCTGTGGAGCAATTGTCTTGGCCTTTAACGGACTTCTGTTATTATGTTTTTGTGCGTCGAAAATTGTGCGATCTAATCGTCATGAAGGAAAGAGTATGAAGAAAATCGGCACACTCTCAAGAAGGTGTGAGGGTTTGCTTCACCAATAGAACGAAGTTGTCTCAGCCATGTCAGCAAGATTATGAAGACGCTCAACCACCCTGATATCGTAGGGTAACCGATATAACATACCAGTGAGGGAGTTAGACTTTATATTTTAACTTGCGCTCGGCCCGATAGGCCATGTGCCCATTACCAAATCTCAAAGAACAAAAAAATAAGTCATTTGAGAGTTTCGTTGGTTGATATAGTGGAGGCTTGAAGAATAAAAACTAGTTTAAGAGAGCGTCACTGATGAAGATTGAATCTTAGTTTTGAGATCCAAGAAAGTATTGTGCTTACCATTGGGACCATGGGTATGATACAGAGGAGTGCCAAAACTCCAAGGCCAAATTGAGGTCAAGCTTAGAAAATTGAAGGAGTTTGTGGCATCAATATAACAATGACCAAGTGGAAAGGGAAAGCTTCAGTTGAGGAGAAATCAGAAAAGCCTTTCCGAGTCCATGAAATCCATATCGCTACCATGGTTCTCACCTTCTTTGAAGAAGGTGGAGACTCTTCCCGTCAAGCTAGTCGGGAAAGATTTCAGTCAGGAGAACTTTGCACAGCTGCCCTTAGGACCAAACAAAGCTCACATTCTCCCATAGCCTTCACTAGCAAAGACCTACCCCATAAGGGTAATCCCTACAACGACACCATCATTGTCACCATACTAATCGACATCTACCAAATTGGTAACACCCTCATTGACACTAGAAGCTTTGTAAACATTCTGTTCAAGTTGATGTTCAAGAAAATGGGTGTGAGGAGCAAATAATTGACAATCACAGCTGACTCACTATATGGTATTTTTGGTAAAAATTAAGAAGGTGCTGTGAATCATCGCGGTTGATCACCTAGGGAGAAAAGAATAAGCACTTGACTAGCCAGGCCAAATTTTATAGTGGTCGACTCACCGCCTATCTACAATAATATCTTTGGTTGTCCCCTACTCAATTCTTTTAAGGCCATCACTTCTACCAAGCATGTAGTTGTGAAGCTCTCGAGGAATGGGGAGGTGATCACTATCTGCAGTGATCTCAAAAAGCCTTGCATCCGTTATCTCCCATGAGCTCCAAAATCTATGAGAAGAGGGTCTCAAGCCCAATAAGATTACCCATCAAATTCTTATGACTCAAAAAGGCACTGATAAATATTTATTGCTAAGTGAAGCTTTTAATGCATGCACAAATATGCACTGATCGATACCTTCTAGAGCCATTGAGATGTCTTTTCCTCATCTGCCGCTGAGATGTCTGGGATACTGATCGATGCTGTCTGATGCTGTCTACCACCGTTTGAAAGTCAACTTGATGGACCAATCGATGAAGTAGAAGATGAGGACCTCTGTCGTCACCTAACTAAGCTAATATGGAAGGTGGTCTTAAAACTATTGAAAGTCAACTACATCTGAGAACTCCAATACGCGGGCTGGGTATCAAACATTACCCGGGTAAAAAAATGAAATGACAAGTAAAAAATGTCTGTGGGCTCAAAAAATTTGAACATTGCTTACACGAAGAACAACAACCCCCTGTCGTTGATTGACGTACTTGTAGAAGCGGCGATGAACCATTTTATAATGAGCTTCTTAGAAACTTTCTCCTACCACCATAAAATCGACGCATCTAGCTGAAGCTGAAAAGAATGCATTCATCATTGGTAAGCAAGTGTATTGATATCGTAATGCTCTTTGAGCTAAAAAATGCTGGTGCTACTTACTAGTGCACAATAGATATAATTTTTGTCAAATAGAAAGATAAAAATGTCGAAAATTATGTGGAATATATCTTAATAAAAAGTAAAAAGCCCGAGAAATACATGAAATATTAAAAAAAAAAAATCAAAACCTTAAGAATATTTAATATGAATATCAATCCTCTCAAGTGTACTTTAAGGGCATCCACAAGAATATTTATAGGCTATTTCATAACCTCGGTGGGAATAAAAGCTAACCCATAAAAGGTTCATGCATTAATAAACATGTCGTCCTTCCGAAACACAAAAAAAAAGTTAAAAAATTGACCAATAAGATTTTAGGCCTGAGCTGATTCATCTCAAAGTTGGGCAAATAGTACATTGCTTTTTTCAAGATCTTGAGGCAAGCGAAGAACTTTCTTTGTTTGGATGAATGTGAACAAGTATACAAGAAATTGAAAGATTCCCTCACATCACCACTGCTCCTTCACAGCTCAAAGTAGTATGAAGAAGAAGAACTCTCTTTGTATTTGGGGGTTGAAAATGAAACTATCAGCTCAATTTTAGGCTGAGAGGAGAAAAAAAGTAGTCGTCGATTTAGTATGTCAGTCGAGTCCTTTGAGGAGTTGAGCTCATGTATCCAATTATGAAAAAAATTAACATTTCACTCGTTATTTCTGCCAATAAGCTTCATTAATATTTTCAAATATATATGGTCATGATCATCACCAATCACCTAATTAAATCTATCCTCACCGGACTAAAATACTTAGATCAGCTTCTAAAATGGGTGATAGAACTCAACAAGTTCAATCTCATTCAAACTCTGGGAACAACATTTACCATCAAACAATTTGGCACAATCTCTATATTCTCGGGAATTCAAATACAATCACTACTAAAAGGCTATTTCGTTCATAAACCACATATCTCACAAACCTTTTACAAAAGTCTAGCATGATCCATTGTAAAAGTTTGAACACTGACCAATCAAGTCATCCCCTACAAAATCTATAAATGAAACATTTTCATATCCTTATCAATATTTTTAGCTCACTGACTCTCTTTAATTTCATCCATCACCCATCTAGATATTGTGCATATCATAAATCAACTATTTCAACACATGTAATAACTTTTAATCCACTACTTCGAACTCCTCAAAAGAATTCTTCTCTATCTTAAAGGAACCAACTCTTATGGATTACCGATCCAATCAACATCACTCCTTACGATCATATGCTGATTCATAATGGGCTGAAGATCCTCAAGAAAAATCCTATATTATCGGCTACTCTTCATTCTTTGAAGATACTCTTGTTATGTTGGAGCCCAGTTCGGTAGAAGAAGCCCAATCTCGCTCCCGCTCGGTCGCTTCTTGCT
Organism: Phalaenopsis aphrodite; assembly: GCA_003013225.1. NCBI lineage: Eukaryota > Viridiplantae > Streptophyta > Magnoliopsida > Asparagales > Orchidaceae > Phalaenopsis > Phalaenopsis aphrodite. The sequence continues at coordinate 6,018,834 of NEWO01000002.1, read as the reverse complement.
TCTCGCTTCCGCCTCCCAATTCCCGATCGTGAAAGGTCGTGACTGTGACCCAACAGTTTCGTGAACTGCTCCAGCCAATTTCCGTTGAAGTTTGCGAATCGTCGCACCTCTCCTCCTATTCGCTATAAAAGGCTTCGGATGGCTCTCCTTGAGTTTCTAAGTCATGGTTGGTGTTCTTCTTTGGGCATCCTCAGGATTGAAGAAAGAGAAGTGCAAGAAGTAGTTCCTTGCGGTAGAAGAAAGAACAAAGAAGAAGAAGAAGATTGTTCCCCCTTGGTTTCTTTTTGGTGGCTTGTGGCTGGAGAGAATTTGAGTTTATTTCTATTGTAACTTTATCTTCTTTGGTGCATCTTAATGTAGAGTTTCTTCGGTGTATATAGAGAAGAAGAAAGAGCAACGAAGTGTTAGATTCCTTTTGTAAGTCGAGTTGATCAACTGTTGTAAATTCCTTAAGTAGTAAAATCCTCTGCAACTCCGTGGACGTAGGCAATTTGCCGAACCACGTAAATATGTTTGTTCTTTTTTGGTGTGAATTTTCTCGTTCTATTTTTCGTTTCGTCGATTATTCTCCTGTTTGATTTATATATATACCACATCAGCTGGTGTAAACCATCTCGCAACAACTAGTATCAGAGCTTTGTTTGGATCTGAGGAAGAATGATGGCTACAGATGAAGTGAAAGTTTCATGGAACGAGAAATTTGATGGCATAGGTTTTGGTAATTGGAGGATGCAGATAGATGACTACCTCTATAGGAAGAAACTTCATCTTTCGTATTGGAAAAATACCTGAAAGGATGGATGAGGTTGAATGAAATTTGTTAGATCGACAAGTTTTGGGGGTTATTCAATTGACTCTATTGAGGTCCGTTATACTCAACGTCGTCAAGAAAAAGACGATTGCAGATCTCATGGTAGCCTTATCAGGTATGTATGAAAAGCTATCAACGAATAATAAGATGTACTTGATGAAGAAGTTATTCAACTTGAAGATGACGGAAGGTGTTTCTGTTGCTCAACACCTGAATGATTTCAATACTATCACTAATCAATTGTCGTCTGTTGAAAATTGATTCTGATGATGAGATACGTGCGTTGATATTATTGGCATCGTTGCCAAATAGTTGAGAATCCATGAAGATGACAGTTAACAGTTTTACAGGTAAATCTAAACTGAAATACGATGATCTTCGTGATTTGATTTTGGTTGAGGAGGTTTGCAGGAAAGATTCTGGCGAGATCTCAGGTACGAGTTCTGCACTGAATGTTGATTTCATAGGGAGATGACATGACATGAACTCAAATAGAGGAAGATTAAAATCAAAGTCTAGTTAGCATGCAACCTGCTGAAATTGTGACAAGACTGACCACATAAAGAGAAACTGCAGGAATCCCAAGAAGATAGAGAATGATAGCACAAATGTGGTATCTGAAGAAGTACAAGATGCACTATTGCCGGCAGTACATAGTTCTGTTGATGATGGAAGTGAAGAGGAGAGTGGGTCCGGGGCACCTATTCTTATTGTTCCACAGACAGATGGTGGAGAACCACAGATCTATGAAGAAATCTTACAAGATGAAAGTTCGAGCAAGTGGGAGCTGACAGAACTTCCACCAGAGAAGAAAGCATTACACAACAAGTGGTTGTACCAGGTGAAAACTGAGCTTGATGGCAGTAAGAGGTATAAGACTAGACTTGTTGAAAAAAGCTTTTAAGAGAGGCAGAATATTGCCCATGTAGTGGAAGTTGTAAGCAGAGACAAGAGTAATCCAAGAAATAGCTTGGAGGTGCAAGGCTATTTAGACCCTGCTGATATGTTAACTGAGGGTGTTACTCTTGAGAAACTGAAGTTGTGTACAACTTCAGTTGGTCTTCTGGAGTGAAGACAAGGGCTTTGAGTTGCAAAGGTGGAGAATTCAAGATGGAGGATTCATGTTTGAAGAAAAGGGCGACACTGCTAGTGGAGGATATCAGTTTGAGGAATAAGGCGGTGTACCAGGTGTATTGGTCTCCAAATAGGAGATTTTTTATGTTGAAGCCCGGTTCGGTAGAAGAAGCCCAATCTCGCTCCTGCTCAGTCGCTTCTCACTTCCTGCTTCCGCCTCCCTGTTCCTGATCGCAAAAGGTCGCGACTGCGACCCATCAGTTTCGCAAATTGATCCTGCCAACTCTAGCTGAAGTTTGTGAATCATCGCACCTCTCCTCTTGTTTGCGATAAAGGCTTCGAATGTCTCTCCTTGAGTTTCTACGTCACGGTTGGTGTTCTTCTTCAGGCTTCCTTATGATAAAAGGAAGAGAAGTACAAGAAGTAGTTCCTATCGACAGAAGAAAGAGCAAAGAAGAAGAAGAAGATTGTTCTCCTTTGGTTTTTTCTTGGTGGCTTGTGGCTGAAGAGAAATTGAGTTTATTTCTCTTGTAAGTTTATCTTCTTCGGTGCATCTCAGTGTATTTCGGTATAGATAATTAAGAAAAGAGAGAAAACAAGAAAGAGCAGCGAAGTGAGAGATTCCTCTTGTAAGTCGAGGTGATCAACTGGTGTAAACTCCTCAAGTAGTAAAATCATCTACAACTCCGTGGATGTAGGAAATTTGCCGAACCATGTAAATTTGTGTCTTTTTTTGTGTGAATTTTCTCATTTTATTTTTCGTTTCGTCGATTATTCTCCTATTTGATCTATATATATACCACATCAACTGGTGTATATCTCACAACAACTCTCGTCTCTTGGATAGCTAAGAAACAACAAAAATTAGCTAGATCCTGTATCGATGCTAAATATAGAGCAATAGATACATCAATGACCAATGAAATATGGCTTCATCCTCTTCTTCAAGAACTTAACATTTACACATATTAACCTACTTCCATCTAATATGATAATATTTTGTTATTGCTCTCGTGAAAAATCCCACCATCGTCGGGCTGTCCTGCAAACAGGTTATTGTCATCACCACCTTTTTCGTTATCATACCACTATTGTCGGGTTGTCTTGCAATCAGGTCATCATCATCACCAGACCACCATTGCCTGATTGCCATCCTCTCTACCACCGGACCACCGTTGCTGGCCCCCATCATCATCGTCACTAGAGCACCACCATCAAGCCATTGCTTAACTACCACCTCATTGTTGTCATACCATTGCCTCTCGACCACCATCATCATCGTCATCGGACCACAATAGCGCAACCGCCACCGTCTTTTCTGTCGGATCATCATTGCCTAACTACCATCATCTTCACTGTTGAATTACCGTCGGCAGGCCACCATCCAGTCACCACCTTCGTTATAAATGTCATCACTCAACCACTTGCCAGACTGTCAAAAAAAGCTAGTGTTCATGAACATATCATGCTCGACCTACTAAGTAGTTTATGTTTGATTTATTACTTAAGCAAACTAGCCAAATACTAACAAATTTTTTGAGCTCGATCTATAAATGACTCTAACATGAACAAAAGTTTATTCATTCTTATTATGCTTAAATTGACAAGAATTAATTAAATAATAAATAAATAATATTGGTATGTTAAATTTTTATGTTGTTTTTTTTTTAAATAAATATTAAAATTTATTCATTTAAATTAGGATTGTAAATGAAAAATAAAATTTTTATGTTGGATATATAAATATATAAGAATGGACCACACTTATTAGTGGTCAACTGGTTCCCGCCTTGCCTCCGGCCTAGCTGCCCTGCGATCCCGCTGCCTGCCCCGCGGTCCCGCGACGCCCACCCAGCCCTCCCTGCTCGGCTGCTCTGCGGTCCCACCAAGTTCTCCATCCAATCGAAGTAAAAGTTCTTATTTAATTTCGCTTAAAAGAGTATTAAATAAATCTGAAATTTAAATATCTTTTAAATCTGTTAAATTATAATAAACTATTAAGTTGACCCAAATATGAATTTATTTCAAACATTAAAAAGTTTTTCATGAGCGAACAATTATACACGTTTACACTCCTAGCTGCCACTTTCAACGTCGGACTATCATCATTTTCACCGCCAGACCATCATTGTGAAGCCTTGATTGTTGCCAGCGCTAGAACACTACTTTGCCATCTGCCCACCACTATTATTATCGTTGGACCACCTCAGCTGTCAAATCACAGTTGATTGACCATCACAATTGTCATCGTTAGACCACCACGTCGGATCACTATTCAACCACAACCATCATCACGTCAAACCACCAATGTCGATTCATCATCATCACTGGACCACTATTGTTGAACCACCACCGTTGATGCCTCAAACCATCGCCATGGGCAGCCTCTATTATCGGACAACCGTTGCCCGACCACCACCATCACCGCTGTCAGACCACCGTCTTCGGGTCACCACCCAAAATGTACCTCTACTGCTCGAACACCAACACCATTTCCGCCAGAGCACTGTTGTCGGGCCGTTGCTATTGACAACATTGACATCATACTTTCTCGCACACGAGCTCTACCCTCGGTTTTCCTTCACAACAACTGGGTCGTCTCCACTTTCCTAACATATTCTGCCACTTATATCGAAAGTCACATCAATAACTCCCACTTATATAAAATTGCTTCGGACTATTTAAGTGCCGGTAAAATCATGTAGCCTATATCAACATAATGAAAAATTTTCAATTTGGCAAAATCTCATGATTTTTTTTTTGAGTTTTCCGTGTAAAAACTTTTTTTCCCTCTATAAACTCTTTATTTATCAAGATGTTAATATATCATTAAACCATCGTGAATTTACCGACCACAACAGTTTAGCATCGTTTATGAGAAATCACTCCACCCTAGCAGAGTTTGTGACAACCACACTAATCAGTGAACAAATGTAATACTCGTAATAACAAAGCCTCCCGTTCCAATATTCTCCATTTTAAGGGGTAATCTCAAAGCCTAGAACATCTAGCATCTACTTGTTCTCTCTCGAGTTAGCATTACTTTGCTGGCGAAAGTTCCTCAAATTTGTCTTTGCAACACCGTGTGCGTATGATAGAAGAGTCTTATGATGAGCTCCCTATCGGGCATGATGTTAGCCATACACTTTTTTGTTATGATATTAAAATAAGTCAAATTCAGGCCCTTATTCATTAATGGTTAGTCACCATTTGACATTCTTCTCTTGGAGTAGCCATGGAAGAAACAATTTTCTTTGGCTCTCTTAATTTCTTTGGAGTCAGAGGGTTAG
>NEWO01000002.1:5985461-6013159 GCA_003013225.1 Phalaenopsis aphrodite | reverse complement strand
TATATATATATATATATATATATATATATATATATATATATATATATATATATATATATATATATATATATATATATATATATATATATCATTTCTAAAAAAGAAATTGATATTTGGCAGAGGCCAAGTATCAATTTCCCATGTTCTTATTGGCCTTATGATGAGAGCCCGGGCAATGTGCCTAAAATTCTGGAACCCCCACGCCACAATGAGATCGAACCCTTGATTTGAGGGGACTTACAATGACTCCGCCACCAACAGGCCAAGGCATGCGGCACATGTATACATATATACATATATAGATATATGCATATATAAATATATACATATACATACATACATATATACATATATACATAACACAAATTCAAGTGAAGTGGCTTATTGTGGCTAATGCCTTTCATTCATGAATGGTTGAGAAATTATGCGAATCAACCATCCACTCTGGTTTCTAACAAAACAAAATTTCTTCCTGCAGTCCCTAAACTTCCCTTCAATATCTTGCATTATCACTTTACAGGGGTGAAAGAATTGATCCGTCATCATAAGCCTTCAAACAAAACACATTGCAAAAGGGGTTCACCGACAAAAAATACTTCTTCGCTCCTCGAAGCAAGATTAGTGACATCAAATTGGCTATCAAGTTTGGACGGATGAACCCAAAAAAATTGAGAATGTCTGCCAAATCTTCATATAGTGGAAAGTGGATACCCAACTAGAATTGATCAAAGTAACAACACGTCCCGTACTCATGGATGATATTTAGTGCTTCATTCTCTTTGGTAGTTGAAGATCAAATGAAATGTTGAAGATATAGTTCCTTTGAATGTTTATCAGGCTTTCAACATTTAATGCTGATTTAGAAAACATCTCTACTGCAAGGAGCCTAACACTACTATGTTGCATTTTGATGGCCATTTTCTTCTGAAGGAGAAAATCACTGGAGGGAGCTACGATTTTAAAAGGAAGATTATGAAAAAATAAAAGAAGAATAAGCGTAGAAGTCAAATTAGAGGGAACATTGAAACAATCTATGCGTACAAGAATTTGAACCATTCTTCCTTTATTATACAACCTTAAGGGGAAAAATGAAAAAAACTGTGGGAAGTAAACTGAGAGTTAGTTCAGATAGTTCAGTATGAAGTAACCATTGCAGGATAAAATTATAGCAGAGAAAGTAATCGTGCTTATACTATAACACCTATAATAATTAAAATACCATATCCAAAAATTCAAACAAGAAGAGCAACAAGAAATCATAAAGCACATTAGATAATAGATGAAAGATCAAAGTCATAAGTAAAATTCTTCATAATAGAGCCAATATCATTATTTTTTACATTACTTAAATCAATCCTGTTGTATTGAAGGAGATTCTTTAGAAAAAAATGCTTGTCGAAAGGAAACTAACCAAATTATGAAGACTCCATACATTATTACAGAAGGAGCATCCTCAACCTAGTCGCTTTAGACTCTCTGCGATTCTCACAAGAGTTTGTGAAATTTGATGCCAACCTATTCTCCACGTCCAAGTTGTGCTCCTTGGCATCTCATGAGCTCCCTTCCAGGTCCATGACAAGGTCTTGTAACTCAAATAGCTTAGCTTCTACAAAAATTACATGTCCTTTAATCTCCGCTAATTTTCCTCTAACCGTTACGAGTTTATTATTGATACTCCCAAGCTCTTTGCGAGCTAGAATCAACTCCTCTTTCAAGCTATTCCAATACTCATAATGATCAATATTTTGACCGACCAGAAGGGTAACTGCGAGCTCTGTCATCAATTGCCAATCTCTGAGGGGAATTAGTAGCTCGTCCTCTATTGATGATCTAGAGATAATAATGGGCTCCACCTTTGTGGCTTCTCTATCATTAGCGTAAGTATGTTTGATGGTAAGATTGTCTACATTTTGAGTTTCTACAAACATCAAGTGACCATGATCAAGTATAAAAACTATAAAACCAAGTGTTCCCGTATAAGTGGCGTTACTTTTTGGAGCAAGTGCGCCAGTGGACAAATGAGCTTCAGTATTCAATTTTTGGAGCTTGCTCAGTCAATCCCTCCACCTCACCACTAGTGAGATCCTTGGCAAGAATTATTGCATAGGTCACTGGTCAACAAACAACACTATAAGAAACTGTCAGCAACAAACATATATCATTAATAATGATAAAGAAGGTGAGGAAGAAAAAGGCAGATGCCTCATTAAATGAGCTAACTTTGGAAGTAAAAATAATTTGAACCCATTCCTATCGTTCATAGAATCGAAAATATGGACATCCACAACTTTCTTTGGGTTCACAAGTATTTTCTCCTCAAGAATATGGTCCAACATATCCATTATTGACTCATTCTTTTTAGCAGCTCTGTTTAGATCGATCTCCCGAGCAAGGATTGGAGTCAAGGAATCCTCCACAAAGCTACTTGAAGACTTCAGACCCTCGACCTTCTTGTCTAAAAAGGGGAAGTAAAAAAACATAATAATAACGAAGATTCAAACTCTGTTCCCTTTAATTATCTTTTTCATCTCATAGGTGCATAAAAACTTCTAGTGATTGCAGTAAGTGTGTTGTCACCCAATAGCATATGACCTCGTCAAAGGTAGCTCGGCAAGAGAGAGCTGCCTACACCCTACACAGCTCATAATAATAGAATAAGGGCCCGTTTGGGGAAGCTTATTGGGGTGCGGCGGTGTTTTCAAAACGTCCCATAATTCTTTATATGGCTTTGACGAAGGTAAAGCCCCGCGTCCCGCATTAACGTCCCGTGTTGCCCTAGGAATTCCGGAGGTATCCCTGATCTCCCTCTCCTTCTCCCTCGCTGGATTCCTTTCTGATTCATCATCCTAGAGGAGATCAAACCTTCTTCCTTTCAATTTTCTTTCCTGATCGTAAGGTATCCTTTCAATTTCCCTAGCTGCAATCATTGGAAAGTTTCCTTTTCTCTGATGATTTTTCTGGGAAGTGTAGATGCAAGAAATAGTTTTTTTTTTAATTTTTTTCTATGATATATGAGCACATAACTGGTTTTTGGGCATAACCTAGTTGAGATCCGTGACACGAGTTGCGATCCTTGGAAATGTTTCATTTTCTCTGGTTTGATGTTTCTGCATCTTCATTTTTTCCTAGATTGATGAAATTGTTTTCATTAATTTGCATAAGAATGTTTTCATTATGGAGGTCCAAGCAAGAAATTTGCTTTATCATTCTTCGAACATTAAACAGGGGAAGAAAGTTTCTCACTGTATGAAACTTATGAGATTCTCAGTAGTATGCTTGTGAATGGATAAGCTTGAGGGGAAGTCTAGCCTATGACAACAAAAATGATTTGGCTACAAATTAAAGCTTATCAAAGCACTTCCCTATAGTTTTATACTTGTTGGAATATAAGTTAGTTGGGTTTTCCCACTGATACGGATGAGGTTCTGTTGCTCTCAGATAAACTTCAAACTTCATCATTTTGTGCATAATGTTAATAAGAGGATTCTTCTTCACACAATTATTTCCTCTCTATTGATAAGTTGTGTAGGGCAGCTATAACAATTTCCTTTTTAGCATATTGGTAATGGTATTGGTTGTGGCATTGCAAATGACAATGACAGTGGAAATGGCAATAGTATAGATAGTGGCAATGGGAAAGGAAATGCAGGCTATCTGATGGTTATGAATATGTCTAACTACATTTCTAAACATATTCATGTCTAAATGCATTTCTAAACATATTAATCAATTTGATTTGCTAGAATTTGGAACACTGTGTTTAGTTGTAGTTTTTGTGTAGTTTTTGTGATGGAATTTGGTGCAGTTTTTGTGATGGAATTTGCCTCGATTTCAAGCAAATTGGTAAAGACATTAGCTGCAGTTTCTGTGATGGAATTCGCAGGACTTTCTGTGATGCAAACTGTAGCAATTTTTGTATTAGCTGCAGTTTGATTAGCTGTTCCTTTTGATTAACAACAGTTTGACTTGCTGCAATTTGATTAGCTTTCCCGTTGCAGCAACTTGTAACTTGACACACCCGTAGCATGTAATGACTTGTATTTGCTGCAGCAGTTCATTTATATGTAATAGCTGCAGTTTGATTGCTTGCACTTTCTGTTTTTAGTTCCTGTTATGGTGCTATGTAACCTTACACAAATGCTTAATAAAACATTCGTGGCTTTATTTTTTTTATACTCACGAGAGTGCGAGAACTGTATGTCATCTTTTGGAACTGATCTGTGATGATTTTATGCTTCTGTATTATATGTTTCTGTTCTCATTTTAGCTCTGTTTCAAACAATTTTACCAGACAGGGGTAAGAAGGTCATTGATAAAGAAATAATTACCAATAAGCTATTTTGAATAAGCTGTCTCAAATAGCAAGTCAGCTTATTCTGATAATATGCGGATTATCAGACTATCAGAATAAGCTGCTTATCATCAGATTATAAATAATCAACAGTTGCCCCAAACAGACCCTAAGTTGTTTTTGCCATCTAAAAAAGAAATGGACCTTAGAAGAGAGTTTGTTCGCGTTTACTTAGATGCCATGTGACTACTCCTTGCAAATATAGCTAAAATATCCCCAGAGGAAAGAAAGTTGCAGTAAGTCCTCATGACTACTGCCTAAAGTTGTAGTGAATACATATTCATGATGATGGAAAGCAACATTCTGGTTAAATATAATTTAGTCCCTTATCAATGTCTAGCCGAGCAGAGTATTTGCTATGATCTCAATGTTTGTCTAATAATGCATATAAATGGTAAATCTTTTTTTATTCTCTTATTCTTCTTGTGGTATCATGTTGAAGAACTATGATAATCGGGGAACTAAGTTTACATCCTAAAATGGCTTTCATAAGTTACCAAGGAAGCCTAATATAAATGGGCCTTCCAGGACTATCAGATTTGGCCTTCTCAAGCCTTCTTTTTGGAAGATAAGCAACATCATGCACCTAGAACCAATAGTTAACAGATCGTATTTGTCAACCACGTCCATCGAAGTGATACCTACAATGACTGCTCATAAAGACGTGGCAAGCTCCTCCGTTAGCTCTTCCATACTCATCGAGCTGTATCCACCCAACTTGTCTATTCTTCTCAAGCTCCTCCATCGAGCTCACCTATATTTGTCAAGCTTCATCGTAAAGTTAATTTCTTCGTCCCTTCAAGGTTAGCTAAGCAACAAAAATAAGGGAACTCATACTCATCACTGTCTTTTCCCATTATGAGTAACTTGACACCCTCAACAATATCATTTTAGCTATAAATCTCGCATGTGCCCTGCTCTGTATGATCTAGAATATATCATTTATTTATTTCATACTCTTTTTGTTAGTCATACGAGAGGGTAAGGACACCCTAAGGGTATATAAATAGATAAGAGGACGAAACCGAGTCCTCTCTCAATCTCCTCTATTCATCTCACAATATTTCATACAAACCATATGGATTCACAAAACATACAAGAAACAATGTCCTAAAAAAATTCAACAAGATAATTACTAATGATAAATCTTATTTTCAGCTCATCAAGTCCCCTTATTTTATAGATTACATTCTTTGTTGGCTCATATATTTTTTTTTTTGATCCTTAAAAATATACTTGATTTTTTATAAATGAAAATAACAAGTGTTGCTTTCAAATTTTCACCATTTTTTTTTAAATTAAAAATTGAGCAAACTTAATTATAAATATACATGTAAACACAAATTCTTTATTGGAAGCATAAACTTTTAGGAATTTGGTTGAGCAAATTCATATTACACTCTTTAAAATTAACACCGTAGTTAATTTTAATTAACTTAAGAATTCGACCGATTTGATCGAATTTGAATTACATGATTCATGTGGACTACCTTAGTTCATGTAAACTACCTTAGCAAGCCTAATCGCCCTTGCCCCTCACTGCCGGCCACCGCCACCATCCTCGCAAAAATTATTTCAAAATTCAAATCAAATGCTAAATATTAACTTCGCCAATTAAAATCTTTGCAATAAATCTTCCCCCAACAAAACGAAAAATTATTCCATACAGATCGGGCACCGCATGCAGCTTGCGTGCGGTGTCCGATCCGGACCGTAAATCACTTGATTTACGGTCCTGATGTATTTCGGTGGACCCCACCTAAAATTATTTATTTATTTTTTTAAAAAGACGGAAATAATCTTGGCCGTAACCGTGATCTACGGCCAAGATCGAACACCGCATGCAGAGATGCATGCGGTGTCCGCACGCAATAATCCCTCCAACAAAACAGCCCCATCACTCATGCTGACGAAGTGCAACAACTACATAATTATTTACTCCACATATTTTAAGATCATTAACTTGAAAAGCTTCCATAACTAATCCATTAGTGGGACTCAAAGTCAGCACTTTCCATAAAGCCATCATTAGAAACAAAATTATCCAACATGCCACTTCCGAAAAACAAAAGTGGAGGGGCACATTTACATAAATACCACACAATTCTTATGTATTTACATATCTAACACCTAAATATTCATAATTACACGTCAACATCATATCAAAAATACCACCATCACCTCTCTTTGAAAGTGAAGTACACCATTTCATGCATAAGTTGAAGACACCAAGGCGTTATTAAGTGTAAATATCAAACTGAGGTGTTAAATATGTAAAATACATAAAAATTGCGTAGTATGTATGTAAATTTCCATATATATATATATAAAAACTTCACTAGAAAAGTCTACCCAAAGACCAAAATCAAAGCCTAAAGCCTCTACAAAATAAATAAATAAATGCAATTGGAGTCCTAAATAACGTTACAGAGACAAATCAATAAAATGCTTGGGTTGGGGGACATGTATGTATATGCAGTAACAGCAGAAACGATTGATTCAATAGAAATAAATTGGAAGGGTAACAGGTTAGCTTCTCACCGCTACAATATTATCGATTCATTCCTTTTTTTTAATGTTTTTCCATTGTAGGCTCCAGGAGCAGCTGAAATTTTCCCACAGCTATACCTGCCCGGCTAAAGAGAAAAAATTATCACGAGAAAAGGTTAACTATAGTTAAAAATTACAAGCTTGTTAACTACAGTTAAAAATTACAAGCTTTTCCCCTACGTATTTACGAGAGAGAATAAATTCATTGAACTAAACCTTGAGAGATCATTCTCCACCATTCTCTGTATAAATAAACTGCTACATTCGAGTCGGCTCAACTTAATGATCACCTTCATACCGCCCGAATGCCGCACGATGCAAATCGGTGTTGGATCCATTCCTTAAAAATGATGAATTAAAGAAAAATATGAACTTGATGGAATCAATTGATGAACCCAAGCACAAAATTGAACCCACAGAAAGTTTTAAGCCTCATCCAATATCACCAATATTTAGTTGCAAATCCAGATCTTCCAAATCCTCGAGTAATTCTGGGTCATACTCGTGAGGTACAGGATCTACAAGGTGTGCATCTTCTAGTAATTCTGGATCATACTCATGAGGGCCAAATATGTCGTTATCTTCATGTGAAACACTGAGTGCCAAATGGTTGAACTCTATGATTGGTCTGGTTGATGGCATGATGGCTTTCGCAAGCAAACCAGATTCTTCGTGCGAATCCATAGTCCTCGGAACCTTAGATTTTGGCGGTCTTGCTGGATCAGAAATGGCTTTATGTTTGCCTAGATGCTGAGACTTTGAGCCTGATCTGGATCTGCGAGCATCACAAAAAGGGAAAGAAAGTGTTGCCCAACGTGGGGATTCACCCTCCAAGCAAGTTTGTGAAGCCAACCTGCAATTTGGAAGAAGTGATGGATATTAAGTGACGTAAAAGACATAAAGAACCGGTGAAATTAATATCAACATAAATTTGGGGCACAGCAGAGGATGGAACTATATTTTACGAAATGTGTGTAAAAATAAGAAAGGCTTTGATCAAATAAATAGGTGGAAATTATTCATTTGATCACTTTGGATCATGGGAAACCAAAATAAAAAAATCCGAGCGTACAAAAACTTTATAGAAACAAAAACTCAAAACACAAATATTCTAGCAATTCAGCAAGTACAGTAAAAATCGAACGGGTTTTAAATAAATGCCTAGAAAGCTATTTCTGAAATATAATTTCAAAATTAAATGCATGATTTTTATTAAAAAATAAAATAGAAAGTGCATGCGCCGTACATATAAAAAGTTTTGTCATGTCAGATTACTGAAGTTGTTGATTAACGAGGATTTTGAACCAGTAAGATTAGCAATCAAACAACTATGAAATTTAAGCTTCTCCACCATGTTTCAATGGCGGAGATGAAGATCAATAATCTCCATTTCTAATTTGGAAACTGAATTTCATAAAAGGGAAAAGCTAGGTAAAGTGACATTTTGCAATAAATCAGATTAGAGCCGCACAATCCTTGTATATAAACCAACGATACATGAAAGATTCAATCATACAACATATGAAAGAAAAATTAAACAACAAATCTGACTTTGCAAAAAAAATCTAAGATAAAAAAGGGAATGATGTGACAGAATAAACTTCTTGGATACATTGTTAAATGCTGCCAGATATGAAACATGTAAAGTGGAATAATTTTTTTTGCAACTAAAAACAGCATACCATTGTTGAAACTTCAACTAAATCGAAAACCTTAGACTACAAAAGTTTTGAGAAATATTTTTTTTTAAAAAAAAGTAAATATATGGTAAATTCTATTCAAAATTACTGAAACTGAACAAAAAGAGGCAAGAACAAAGCTTTTAATGCTTCAAACCTAAGAACAAAGCTTTTAATGTTTTATTTTGCATAAAATATATCATAAAACAACTAAAATTATGCAAATCAAGAATGACAACCTAAGAATATCATGATTCCACACCAAACGATAGTAAGATCTAAATACAATCTGGAGAAAACTACAAATGCCTAAGATTTCCACCAAACTATAGGAAGATCACACAAACAGCACGAGGAAACAATCAAACCTACAAAAGATGAGAAGAAGATTCCACCTCAAATTCAAGAAGGATAATGGAATTGAAATAACTGATTTTTTTAGTCAACAGGCAAAACCTTAAGTCATCTTTTCCATGAGATTGTTGTACCTAAGCGTCCAGATTAAAAGATCAGGTGCCTTCATCTTGAAAGTAACATATATAGGTTGTGAATAAAAAGATCCATCAGCATAAATTTCAGAAGAGGGAAAAAAAGGAATAAACGGCAGAAAACATCACCTAAGCATAACTAGCATCAATTTTTTTTTTTTTTCGAAGTAACAGATTATATTTTTTGAAGATTAGAAATATCTAGGAAAGCAAGTCTTGTAAGAAATAATTAAGAATTTGTAGCCATATAGAAATCCAAGAATTTGTAGGCAACAATTTTTCATTTACAATAATCAACAAACAACTTCTTTCAATCTACAGCAATCCAGCCAGTATGTAAACAGCTTTCTCCGTAATTAATTCTAGATTCTACACTTAAAGACTGATTTTAACATGTGTTCTTTCACAGATAGTTGTTTCTTCCCTTGCTTCACCTATTTATGCATAATTTTTATCATGTATTTAAATAAAAATATAATAAAATTCAGTCATAAATTTCTTAAATTTACTCTTCAAATTTTAATTTTTTACATGGTATTAGATATTTTAAAGTTACTCCCTAACATGGAGCCCTTCCTCTAACTAACAGATATATTGAAAACTAGTTTTTATCGAACCAATAACATGTGAAGGATCTTTCTACAAAGAAGACAATGAGACCTGCCAAGAAGAAGACAGTGGTTGGAAAGAGAATAAATCTAATGCTGAAAAATAAATAGTAAATTCCGAATCCAAAACATGATCCAAAGGGAGCCAAAAACACAAACGATTGCAACAACACACTCTTTCCTATTTCAACCATTTGGATGGTAAATTAAAAAGTAAAAACAACCGACTATTCTCTCAATAGAAAGTTAATACGAAACATCATCGAAATAAGCTCTGTTACTCACTGATGCCCGCATCTAAAAAAAAGAAAGAAACTACTAAAATATTGCTAAAGCTAAATGATGTTTTTTTTATCAATAATCAATGCTCTTTTCACTTGTGTTTTCTTAATTAAGGAGAAATCTTGTGGGATAACTTTTTTAACATCTAAACACCATGATCCATATCCAATATCAATTTAAAATTCAAATCCTAAAAACTGACAATGCTAAATAACACTTTGAATTTAGTCTTAGGAATTCATCTCATACATCAACAAATTATCCACCAAAATTCATGAGTCGGTAAAACTCAACAAAATGGGATTGTTCAAAGTAAAAATAAATACCACTTAGAGATGGCTAAATCTCAATCAATCCCCACAAAATATTCTTCAATATCTCTAAGAAGTCATTTTAATAGCTAAATATCTCATTAATAGAACACCCTCAAGAGTACTTAAATTTCAAACCCTGTTCAAATTCCTTGCCCTTTTAATTTCCATAACAAACATTATTATTCTCTTCCTCCAAACATCTTTTAGTCTACAATCATTATTCACATTTATTTTCAGCACCAAAGCAAATTAGACTAAATCCTTCGAGGCTATCTTTATAAGATAATAAACAAATAAAAATTGATACAAATGTTGGTCTTCGATCACTAGACAAATTTTTAAGTCAGTCAATGGAACCTTCCTTGAACACCATTCTTATTGCATCAACAAAGTCAAAATTTATGAGAAAATAATTCAACAATAAGCAGGGTTGGAACTATTTGATCATCGACCATACTACCTTACCAAGCCCGTGAACAATAGACATTTCTCAATGCTTCTCGTTCAACCTATCAAAGCCTTACTAAAACTACAAATTCCCTTGCCACCTTATCATACATCCAACATATCAAAGCACTACTAAACCTACAAATACCCTCATCACATTGTCAGTACATCTAACATAATAAAGCCTCATGAAGCCATAAATTCCTTCATCACTTTGTGCACGTATAACGAGGAAAAAAAACAGAAGTAGGAGCAATCAATATATATCTCCAATGCACCAAATACTCCGACGATAATTCACGGACCAATACAGTACAGATTGATTAAAAAAATCCACATATGATGATATTGATCCATCAATTTATTAGGTATATGATGCTTTCCACGCGATTTCATGCTTCTCATCACTTCTCTTGATAAAATATAAATTCCTAGAAAAATAGTCATAAAACTCTCAAAATCCCTAGTGCAAGAAAGTTGTCATGGAAGAAATCTAGGCTATAGAAAATGATGGTATATGGGAAATTTGAAAAATTTCATCAAGAAAACAATCAGGTGGATGCAAATAAATATTTTCAATCAAATATAAAATAAATGAGTGCGATAAATTTAAAGATTTAATTTTCACAAAAAGATACACCAAACATATGACATTTACTATCAACAAACTCTCTTTAAAATTGCCAAACTCAACACAAATTGAATCATGATCTCTTTGGCAGCAAATTTGATATGTGGGCTTAAAGAATAGATTTGAAACTGAATATAAAGAAAAAAACACAGATACCTTATAACAGGACTAAAGTCATAGTGATTGACTAACATTTCATCTTAAATATATAAATAAATAAATAAAATAAATAAAAAAGCTATCTATCTATCACAGATTCACAGTTTATCTCCTGTTTAACTGGGTTTGTGAATTCTGCAGTTAAGGCACAACTTCAATGATGACAAAATTCATTTCTCATGGTTGGCAACCAAATCTGAAGCTCAATTAAATTAGAATGTGCTTACCTGAATCTGTTCTCAGTAATTTTCGAAATAGGTTTGATCAAGTTAGTCCCATTAGGTTCAGCACACTGCTTTTGTTCAAAAACGTGTATTGAAACATTAATTGATGATGGAATCATAACTTCAGAACATGCTTTCTTTGCAGATGATAAGTCCAATGTTAACTCTAACTTGTCAAGCAAAATAGGAGCCTCTTGAATGGGTAAAACTTCCACTTGTTCATGATGTCTCACATTGACATCATTGAGTGCAGCCATTACCAGCTTCTTAGAATGTCTTAGGTTTGCCAGATCCAAGCCGGGCTTCTTAATTGGAGAATAAGTGGAAAGCTTTAAGTGATAACCGGTTCGAGAAGATAAAATAGTCTGACTTCGCTCGTGGCGGCATTTTTCCCTCCATACTGAAGATAGTATGGCAACAAAATGTTTCTGAAGAATTAATTCATTGTCCGGAAGGTCACTAGTAACATTAAGCAGGGAATGAACATGCTCCTGCAAAAATTTCGGATTAACGTAGAAGTAGGCAAACAATAACTTAAATTACTGACAATAGAAGAACCTAAAGAGCTAAGCATCCTGCAAACAGAGCACATATATCAAAGCAATGAATAAGACAGCATCAAACAAGCCAATACAAACTGATCAGTTGAACTAATATTTAAGTCCAAGCTCTACAAGAAATTGGTCACTAAATTGCTAGTTATGGCACAGACATCAAAAGTTTCATATGAATACTATACTTTGTCAAATGCAGCCCACACATACAATTATAATCAAATTCTAAAAAGTTTTGAGGCTTCCCATGTCTTATAGATAGACCATCAGAAAATCTACATTGTTTAATGCCAAAAAAATACTCCTCTCCATTTTAAGCAGAGCCCTTAGGTCACAAAATGTTTGCACCTAGGGTTGGAAAAATGGGTGGAATTTATCTTAAAAGAAGGCAGGGGTATGGCACCTGATACAAAGAAACCGCCTATGAAAAGTTTAAAGAAGATACACCAATATGGAGTTCTAGATTGTGGATTTTAAAATAAAACAATATTAAAATACTACAATGTGTCTATCTAATATCCTAGAAGGATACCATGGAAAATTTTAGAACTGTCAATCCAATGGAATTCAGGTTTTTTGGAACAATAAAACCACAATGACAACCATTATGAGAATAATGCCAATCCAATGGAACTTGAAGACAGATATTTACCAATAAATAGGAAAAAAAAACAAATGTACTTGTCATTTCTCCTTACAAAGACTCAATGAAAAATAAAATCACATTCTGGGTAAAATTATCAACCAAATATCTATAGAATTTTTATTCATTGATCCAAAAAATAAAACTCAACTTGTCTACCAACAAAAAGGTTCATGAAAAGTTCTAGTTTGTGAATTTTGACAAAGAGGAATGTAATAATTTTTGAAGATTTTTCCATTAAAAAAAAAAAAAAAACTATGTTGAATGAACATCATCATTAATCTTACCTCAACAATTTGAGGTCAACATCATGCATCCTTATTTTTGTTTGTTCCTATCAATTGTTGTTTTGGGTGCTTAATCTATACATTTCACAAATCATTTTGAAAAACTTTATCAACATAGTACTAGATCAATCTTTTTTACTTCCTAATCCTTTGAAACTAATTTTAACTTCTCATTTAGTGAGCACATTTTCTAAACTTCATCATACAACCAAATCGCCTCAATCCATTTTCAACATAGGTCTAACACTAAGCTCATTCAAAAAATTATCAGAAGTGTTCCTTTTCAGTTAGATAGTTCACCTTCCTCTATACCGTACTAAAGCTAAAACCAACTCACCCGTGTTCATGTCCAGCCTAACTCTTTTCATTGCCATTGATCAACCTGAAAAATACAACTAGTGCAATTTGCATCTGGGTGCTAATCCATCAAATCGCCCCTACACCAACAAAATGGAATCTCCTATGAATCTTTGTTGTTCATCCCTCCCCACCCAACCTAATTAGATCGATAATTTTAACTTTATGGGATTTAATAGAAATTATTAAAAGGTTTCAGGAATTGTTTGTAAAAATCAAAGTGGACTTCATTTAGTCTAGAAGAAAAAAGGTTAGAATTTTAAATATTAAAATTTTAAAAAATAACAAATTACCAAGCAATTAAATCATAATTGTTTTACATTTGTGTGCATAAGCGTTCTAGTGCTTTATTACAGAAAATGCAACTTTTTTATTACTTCTCATAAGTGTATGTATAAATGGTTCCTTACTAAAGAGGAACTTACATAAATGATGTAAAAAAAATGCTTAAATAAAAAATCATACAGTTTAGCCAACCCAATTTACTTGTGTAGTACTGTATAAATCTTATGATTTGTTTGACTTAAAATTGTTAGTTAAGAAAAACAAAATAAAATTAAATACATATAATATCAAGCTATATTATCCTTATATATGCATAACTAATCATATTGGAGAAAAAAGCCAGAACCACAATAAATCACAAATATTATTGCGGAAATTGAAATCGGATACAATGACTCTTCAACACGAAATAAATGACAACAAACATAAAAGAAGACCCTAGGGTGGCGGCGAAGGAAGAGCAGCGAATGGGTATCAGGTAAGATGCTGACCCGAGGCATGCAGCAGTGGCAGGTGGGCCTGGAAAAGGATTCGTGGCAACTACAGGTAGGGATTGGAGAGGAAGGCGTAGGAGGTGTGGGTGGAGAGGGTTATGGTACTAGCAGAATTAGGAAGTATAAGGGTTTTGTGACAACACCTGAGGGCGGGGAGGGATAAATCTGCAGCAGGAGTCGTCCCTAGATGGTGTTACGGAATAGCAGGGAAGAGGGGAGGTTCCTGGCTACAGCAGGTATTCAGGAATCAACTACAACAATTTCCTGGGGGCCAGCGGCTCAACAGGAGGAAAGACTTTGGGCTTGGCGGCTGGACAGTAAAGTTACGGGAGTGGGGAAGAGGCGGCGGGAAGGGAAAGGCCTGTTGGAGGGGTACGGGAGAGGGAGAAATGCCAGCCAGGTTACAGGAGAGGGAGGAAAGGCTGCGGTTGGGTTTCACGAGAGGGAGGAATGTCAGCAATGTCACGGGAGAGGAATGCATCTCTTAACACACCTCATTTCATAAATTATATTCATCTCGTAAAGCTTTTTTAACTAACATAAACCCCAAACATATTTCCATTTCACAAACTTTAACTGAGACACTTAAAAATAAAAATTAAAAGAAAATCATAAGAGAAGATATGAACGCCTTAGGATAAAACATACATAGAATATCACCAAATTACTGCAAGGAAAGAATCTAGTAAGTATGAGATTGATTATGGTGGCATACAATACAAATGAGAGCCTAGAAATGTATAAAGCAAGATTAGTGGAAAAATGATATACTCAATCATATGAGATTGATTATCAAGAAACTTTGCTTCTATTGTAAAAATGAATGCTATTCAAATTATGATATCCCTAACAATAAATTAAGGATGCTTATACAATAATATGATCTAAAAAATATTCTTACATTCTGATGTCGAAGAAGAGGTCGATATGGATCCACCACCATAATTTGTTAGCTATTTAAAAAAAAATCAGGTTGCAGATTGAAAAGTGCCCAATATGTACTAAAATAATCACCAAGAGCTTGCTTTGACAGGTTTGTAAAAGTTATGGAAAGAGCAAAATACAGAGTCAAGGAGATCATAATTTCTTCATAAAATGCTCTATTGATGGTAAAATCTTTATTTTTATTATGTATGTTAATAATATGATTGTTATAGAATATGACAATCAAGGAAAAAAAATATTCATAAAATGCTTGCTGAAGAATTTGAAATCACGGTGCTACGAAAACTCAAAATACTTTTTGGGAATAAAAATGAATTAAACTAAACAATGTATATTTCTCTCCCAACAAAAATAAGTTATGGATCTGCTAAAAGAGACTAAGAGTAAAGAGTGCAAGTAGAATGAAACTCCAACTGAATCAGGACAAAAATAAAAAATTGATTAAAAAAGCTGATATAGATATGATACAATATCAAAGGTTAGTGAAAAAATCAATCCACTTATCTTACACTTGTCCCGACAACACATTCTCATCAAGTCTAGTTAATCAATTCATGCACAAACCTAAAGAGTCACACCTTCAAACCACCTATAGAATCCTCAGATATCTCAAATGAAGCCTAAGAAAATGAAATTTATAAAAAAAAAAACAAGATACCCTATAAGTTGATAAATGCATAGATGCAAACTATGTTAAATCACCGTTGGATAGAAAGTCTATTTCAGCGTAATGTATGGTAGTAGGAGGAAATCTCATAAGTTGGAGAAGTAAAAAACAGACGGTGATTTCAAGATCAACTGTTGAAGTCAAGGGTTAATATTATATTAGAGGATTTAAAAATCAAATGAAAAGAGCCTATAAAAATATATTACTGTGATAAATCGACAATCAATATTGCACACAATCATGTATAACAAGATCGTACCAAACAAGTTGTGATTGACAGGCACTTCATAAAAGATAAGTTAGAAAGTGGCCTAATTTGTACTCCATATGAGTCCACAAGAAAATTAATTGACTAACAAATTCACTAAAGGAGTCTGCAACCCAACATTTAAAAATATCATAAGCAAATTTGGAATAGTAGATCTCTATCATCTAGTTTGATGGAAAGTGCTAAACTTCTACTCTAATCATATCAAAAAACTGAAGACATGCGGATAAAGGCTTTGTCCCGTTGAATCCGTTTACATATGAACCATAAATAGCAATGAATTTCAGCACATTGATACCAGAATTACCCCAAATCAAAACAATGGAAGAAAATATTATTAAGCAACAAACAACTAGGATTACAATCAACATTCAAACGGAAATGAAAATACAACAAAACATAAGTATCCGGCTAGGGCCAAAGCTGGGTGGCTGGCGGCTGTACACAAGAAGAAGAGAGACTTGGGCGGCTAGTGGATGAAGGCAGATGGAAGAAGGGAGCCAGTTCTTTGGTAGCAGGAGATAAGGATGCAAGTAGATGGTATGGGTGTCGGTGGCTAGATGTAGGGCTGAGAACAAAAAGGAAGAAGGATGGCAGAAGGTCAACAATTGGAAGAAGCAAGGGCAGGCGTCAGCTGTAGTAGGATTGTGTGGGGGAATTAGGAGAGGTCGTCGCCACCTCGGAGGAGGATACAATCAAACCACCACCTGTCCTTGGATACAACCCTAACAAGGGAAAACACCTGGAACCAAAAATATGAAATCATAAAATCAAGACTAAACCCTAACTCAACAAACAACATATTTATAAGAGGTAGAGGGAGGGGAGAGAGGGTGAGGTAGGGTGGGGGCATTAAATCCAGCCCAATATCTGGCCGGTCGTCCACCCTCCCTGTTGGACCGGCTCCCCACCGTTGAACTGATTGGTTCAACCAATAAGCCCAACGTCACACATGAATCAAGGCTCCACACCATTAGATTTGTCTCTCTACGACCCTTGGATTGCAATGCATGTGCTTTCTTATAGGATCGCCGTCCCCTAATTATTTTTCATCCTCATTGTTTATTTATTCCTATTTTGTAATGCCTCTGGGATTCGTATATATACCTTCCCTTTTGTACAAAGACGTGAATGAGATTTTTGAGAGATATTTATATTACTTATTTTCTACAATAAATTTAATTCAACATAAGGCAATTCAAGACATAATCTTTTAGTTTACAACTCCAAAAAAAAAAAAAAAAAACCAAACCAAATTAGTTTGGTTCACTTTCACCTTTGCTTCATTGTGATTTGGTCAAAATATTGATTGTCGATCAAATTCTATTTGGTTCTAACTCATAATTGTTTTGGTGAAGTAGCTTATATCTTTTGCATGTCAATAGGCAATATTTTTTTACTGAATTAAAAATTAGGTGTTGCTCAAAACTTTAAAAAAGTATTGTTTGACACGTGATATTGTATTAGCTGACTATTCTTGAAGAAATCTAGTTAACGGTACTGCATATTCCACGAAAATAATATATATATATATATATATATATATATATATATATAGAGAGAGAGAGAGAGAGAGAGAGAGAGAGAGAGAGAGAGAGAGAGAGAGAGAGAGACATCTACATATATATATAGTTGTAGATATACATCTATACATGTATACATACATACATCCAGGCATGCATATAGATTTATAGACATACTTATTACACACACACACACACAGACGTACATACATTATATATATAAAACATGGAAATAATAAACTTCAACGTAGGAACCAGGATCATTACTATGATAGGAAGATCTTCATCAGATTGTCTCTGATGCCCCTTCGTTTGATCAAGGGTGGAATTGCAGAAATGAGAAGCAATATTGCAAACGCTACTGCTCGGTTAAATAAGAAAGCAAGAGGAAGAAAAATATTTTCAAGCTAATGTAGCATATACTTGAACATGATTGGCAGAATTTTGACCGTTATTCCAGTAATAAAAGTTGAAATCCATTTACAGCATCAAGTCAATTAAAACACTATTTTAGAGCCGATACAGTGATGATGCTGATGTTGAAAACGAGCGTGTGGCCCCTTGATCAAAGTGAAATAAATATACTGCAATTTTCCAACCAAAAAAAAAAAAAAAGAAATACTTTCGAAGGGAAGTATTTGGAAAAGGTAAAAAAAATGCCAATAGATATGGTGTATAGGTAATGATTTAAGAAAATAAAGTTCACCAAGTAGTATTTTTTGCTGGTTTTTTCATAAAAACAACATCAAGTCTGTCTAAAAATTATCAAAGTTTGTTTATTATGAAAATCACTTGAATTTGATTGCATTTGATATAAAAAACACTAAAATGATTGTATGATTAGAAAATAGTATGTTAAATGTGAAAGACCTGTGCCACCTCACTACTCCAAACTCTGACATGAGAAGAGTTAAAGTAAGCTACATTGTATATAAAGAGCTTGGTCCATTGAGTAATTTTCTTTAAAAAATATCTCTACAGAGAAAAAAAGAATAACTTGTCCTGAAATTTAAGACAATGTTCAATCTAGCTTTTTGTTAAAACAAACTAAAGTGCCTAAATGTGGTGGTGGTCTGGCCTTCTAAATCCATTTTATTCAATTGATGTTGAAGCTTAGTTAATGAACAGTGGAATTAATAAATTTTGTTACAACAAGTCTGCTATCATTTAATTAAAAAGTACTATAATCGAATACGGGAAAATTATTCACTAAAAACCAAAAAGAAGATTTCCTGCAAAGGAATCTTTTTTAAGAAACATCAAGCTTAATGTAGACCTCAATACTTGCATCCTCAACGATCTAGATCCAGTGTAGGGTTTGTTTAGTTTATGATTTTGTTCCTTTTTTTTTTTATTTATGCTTTCAAAAGCAGCTACTTATGTTAGGAAATATTTTTGGTCAATTCATTACTTTGTTTTTTTGAAACATATTAGTGTGTTTCTAGAAATTTTGAAAACACCAAATGATGAATTTCTTTTATTTAAATACACCTATTACAACAGCGAGAAACAAAAACTTGAGCAAAGCCCAGCTTAAATACATGATAACATATTAGCGTCCTTCTGTTATACTATTTGTTCTCATTGTGATATTTCAAAAATTCTACATAAAATACGTGGCATTCTTCTTTTGATTACCCCAAAATTTTCTTTAAGCTGGTTTTCATTTCCTGCAGACCTTTTCTTTCAAGCCATACCAGCGTGTGAACCCATAGGATGAAGCTCCCATCATATGTTGTAGGTAGGGTTGTTGTATTGAACCTTATTACAATATCTACACAGGTTCTTTCCAATCTAAAAAATGACCAAAAACTTAAAAATGTTAATCCAGGAAAAAAAATCAAAATAAAATTAATTCATCCATACATTTCAAACATCAGTTTTCATCATTATATTTTCTGCTCTTTTCCATCCTTCCAAAATTCATGACTAATTCTTATTTTGGTAATGGCATGATAAAAAACTTTCATTTATATCATTGAATTTGTTTATTAAAAATGATCCTGTCCAATGACTCTGCTACATTTCAATTCTAGCTCCCTCATTGTTTCTTCGAATATGTTATTGGTATATCTAATGTTCTTAATTCCTGGTAAAGGCATCATTAGAATACCCTTAGAAAAAGGAAGTTTTGTTAGGTTTTCAAGAAAATTGAACAATGTTTTTGATTTATAAAGGTCTCTTTAACGGGTTTCATTTAGATCTAATGTAGTTATTCTTTATCAAAAAAATACTCTCAATTCTGACACCATTTAATTACAATTTAAAAACTTCTTTAATTAATTTTCCAAGTTTGTAATGTTGCTTACAATTCACAGTAAGCACTGATTCAACTTCAAGCATTGATGGCTCAGGAATAAATCATAAAAAGACAACAATCACATAAGAGCAAGATCTGCAGTTAAGTCTGTCAGCGCGATATTTTATTAACCATTGCACTCCACAAGTATAGAAAAACCATACATAAATTCGTTTTGCTCCATTCACATGTAAAGCAAAAGGAGCTCTTAGTCAAAATGCTATTATTAAGAACTTATGAAACCTAAGAAAAAAAGACAGAGAAATCATTTCTTACCTCTGTAACTTTGAGAAGGGATTTCCCAGATCCAGTTGCAGAATTTTTTTCAGAATTTGAACTGTCTACTGTGGACTGAACATATTTAACGAATAGTTCTCTGAACCTTTCACAGCAATGTACAGGATGGTGGAAGAATCCTCTATAGCAACCACCACCGGGCATACTGTAAAGTGCATCACTCACAAGAGTCCAATTTGTTCCATATTCATGTACAAGTGCACATAATATGGCATCCTCTTGAGCAAACCAGTAATCTGTTGGTGGAAAGTAATCTTTAGACCAAACATGTCCCTTCTTTTTCAACTTTTCTGGTTTCACAACCATAACACGTTTAAGGGGCATTACTGTGATAGAGACCTTGCCACCCATCTTGCTTCTATTAACACGCTTAAGATCAATATCATTAACTCCATCTTCAGAATTTAATTCTCTGGAGTCCCGATGTTGCTTAACCAAAGAGCTGGAATCCCTTCCTAGCTTACTTTCAGAAATCCTCAGTTTTTTTGAGCCCTTCTGTGAAAACTTTTCATCTGTAGCTTTTTTACGTTTTTTGTCCATGGATGATTGTGGTAGAGAAGCAAAGGACTTTGCATTTGAGGAAAGATTCCTCTCATCATTAGGTAATGAGTCTACATATGGCTGATCTAGAATAACTTCTGTTTCAGAAGCAAGATGACCTTTTCTGAGAGTCTTGAACTTTGTTTTCTTCAACTTCTTCTTTGTCTTAGCCTTCCGCTCAATCAAAGCCCCGTTCCTGAAAATAAAAATGTACAACTCCAATACTTATGCTATAATGGTTATATAATAGTGCCATAACTGACTGCTCTCAGTTCAAAGCTAACGTTCCGTACATGAATCCTACCTATGAAAGTATTTAAGCACATAAAAAGCTAATGGTTGAATATCTTCAATAAATCCCAATTATACCATGCGTATGAGAGGAAATGGTTATCAAAGAATACAACTTCAATAAAATTATGATGGTTATAGTTTTCATTTAATCAAAACCAAATGCTAACAGACCTTAACAAATAAATTTGAGTTTGGTATCCAAACATATGAATCCTACCTATGGAAGTGTTTAAACAGACTAAAACTAATGGTTGAATATATTCAATAGCGCATCAATTATATAAAAGAGGATATGATTATCAAACATGTGTAAGTAACTTATATAAAACACTGATGGTGATGATATTCATGTCCATCATATTTATAAATTAACAGACCTTGAAAAAATAATTCTTAGATTAGTAAACAAAACTATGTCCACAGCTAATCTATTTAAGATCTAAATTTAAAGTGAATGGTTAAGTTTTTACTATTTAAACACAGTAGTTTCAGCTTCACTTGTTGTTCCTAGCTACCTCACATGACATCTAATCCCTGTCTACTTGATGATTAAACGATCATATATGTATGAATCAAAATGTATGGACTCAAAAGCCTCGTACCAAAACAAGATCATATATTGAAAATATGCAAAAGAAAATCAAATATTTTCTCACCCAACAGCTTCAGAACTTTCATCTTCATCATCGGCATCCTTAGCTTCACAATCCTTTTCTTCCAATAACTGCAGAATAAACACAGAAAGTATCAAAGCACTAAACAATGAACCAATATGAAAAGCATCATTGACAAGAGCTTGTTTCACTATTTTTCAAACCCATCCACCGATTATATCATTTTGATCGATTTTAATGGTTTCCACAAGCATAAACAGCATTCCTTTCAAGTATTTCTATATATGAGAACAAATATTCCGTAAATTTCATGAAAATTTGTATTATGGATCTAAATTCTTAAAACTTCTTTGCATTTTGATGATTTGATTTTCAGGTTAAACTCCTCTCCCTTACCCCTCTGTCAAATGACCCATCTCTTCTATTTTTTTAATAAGAGGAGGATATAGAATGCAGATCAAATTGAAATATGGAGAACAGTGAAACTAAACTGCAAAATGTCGAAGAATAAATTTTGCCAAAGCAAACCTGTTGCTGAGCTAAAGCTTCAACATGCTGCCGATATGCTGTAGTGGCGAACTCAGCATCCCAACCTGCCAGAAAATTTTAAGCAGTCAAATACGAATGCCAAGACAAAGCATGTTGCTCAGAATTTACATGAACTAGTGAATTGATATAATATCAACAGACTAAAATTATCTTTTCTTTTCAGAAACAATGTGAGAAAAGACAACTTTTTAATAAATAAAATTGGGAAAATGTGTTAGCTTAAAGTAAGAAAAATCATAAATAAAATCTCAAAAGAATGTGTGTAATTCAATAAAGATGCTAACACATTTCACATTAATCTAAATACTGCAATACATGCAAGAAAAGAACTGATATACAATAAGGATTGGTTGATAATTTAACTAATATAGCCCAGATTGGTCTTGTTTCTCATGCACCAATCACAAGGAGTCAAGCTGCAGTATAAATTAGCTGAATATAAGCAATTCTAAATGGTTTTTAGACCCCATCGTCATTTCAGGCTCAATTTTGCTTTATTATTATTTTTTACATTATATGTAACAATGTAAAGGTAATCGCGTCCTTATTTTAAGAAATGGATAAGGATGTTATCATCATTACCTTTGGGTTTTTTCATCGAAATTAGGAATGCTTATATATTTTTTTTAATTTAAAATAGGAATGCTTATATAAACTTTTAGATTACTGATTAAATGATGAAACCACTATTGGTTTGCTTATTCTTCAAATGTTATAATTCAAGATAGTTTCCTTCATGTCATCTTAAACAAAAAAGACAATTCTATATATCCTTCAACAAAATTTGCAACAAAACGAAGTTTTATTTTATTTTTTAAAATCTTTCTTACAATTATCCACCACAAAAAAGAAAAAAAAAACATATTTCACGGTTTCTTTATCCTGGTTACAACCAGTCTAAACCTATCTAGCACAAATCCTCTCCATCAATTTTCATGAATAGCACAAGCCACTTAAGTCAAAATTCACATGATTTTCCACTTATCTTGCTTATGACACTTCTCTCTCCATCATAACGCATTCCATGTTTTGCTTGATTTGAAGCTTGGCATCACACCTCATAGTCCCACCACAACTCCTATGAATTTACGCATGTAAACAACAATTTTTGGATCCGATTCCAACATTTACATCCACCCACGGCTTCTACTTACCCTACTCTCATTATTTCCTCTCTCTCCAATGAAATCCCATGAGCCATGTTATTTCCTATTGTGTGCGACCCCATTATCTCCAAACCTTCCCTCCCAATCTCCTCTCTCTAACTTCTGACTAGTCTATTTAGTAATTATCATCAGCTTAACCTCAAAAGCTCCATTGAAGCTTGATTCATTAATCTCCCCAGTAATCTCATTGGCATGAAGGTCCCATCGTCATTCATGCACTCAGTACACTACAATTTCCAAGCATGCAAGCACTTAATCTATGTAGGGGCTTTCATCATCATAATGCAATCACCAAGAAACAAAAGCCCGCTGGCCTTCAATATCTTTAAGATCTTAAATCATTGATGTCCTTTTAGCATCAATATCAATGTCGAAAACAGCAATTGCCAGTCAATTTGCAGTGCAACCGTCAATCCACCTGTAGCTAGCTAAGATTCTCTACAACTCCACTCAACTGGCTACAAAAGCAATAGGTAGTCTTACAACTCTATTTTACATCCTCATTTGCATCCCCAGCAAGATTAATGCATCTGACTACATCCAATTCCATCTGGCTATTTTCGATAAAATCCACAAATATAATAAAATATTCCCATTATGTTGCCCTCAATTATAATAAATGCGAGTTTTATTGTTTGCAAAAGGATGTTGCTACAAAATCATTGTTGTATTTGAAGGACAACAATCACACGAAAGATAAGTTTTGATTTAATTGCATCACAAGGTTTCTAAGTATTTTAAGTTATTGCTTGATTCCTAAACTACAATATTATTGATTGAAATGATTAAGCACATGTCATAAAGTCCTTCCACTTTAAACTCCATATTATCTACAAAGTTATCAAGCTTACATATATAGCCTAGCATTTCAATAAGACCTGGTTGATTTACTATTAAATTGAAATTGGATGAATATGGTAAAACTATATTGAGCAGTTTTTTTTTTGTATGCATTTCTCCATCGTCAAGTTTGTTTAGCTACATCATACATACTACTGTTATGAATTGCAATAAATAGCATCATAACAATGATGTCAGAAAGATATGTTATATTCCTCATTGCATACATAACCTATCATTAGAAGATCTGAAAATTACATCATATTTGACTTACTATATAGCCTAGAAGCTTATTTTGAATTTTATTATAAGAATAAACGACAACAATAAATTTACTAGCTTTAAGCTATCTGATTTTTGCAAAATAATTTTAGATATTCATTACAAACTATTAAAGTACCTAAGTTTCATGGAATGAAATGAAGCTTAAATTCATATGAGAATTTGTGACATTCACACACAAGATAGTTCCATTATGGACTTAAAAATTTCACACATAAAAAATAATTTGTCATTGAATATTATAATAAATTGTCCTTGTTAAGCTATCAGCATCTATAGAACTATGGATTTTTGGGAAAATATTTATTAAGAAAAAACGATGAACTTTCACACATCAAAATTTAAACAATGCTCATAAGATAACTGCGGTGATTTGCATATCCCTTGAATTAAATAATATTCTATCATTTCTTGAATCTAATAATGAACCTAAGAAATTGTTTATAAGACTAACTGAATCAGCACAACTTCCTATGAATAATTTGAAACCTGTTACAGAGTTTAAAATAGAACCCATTGACAGCAATGAGGATAATGCTTCCTTTTTGAAAAGAAAAACTTAGGCTGATTACTAGGTATTAGAACATGGATTATAACAATGCATTGGCTCAAACCATAACCCTAAGAATATGAATAATAATTTGTTTAATCTTTCTCTTTAGAAAATTACATCAACAATGCATGATTGTTCACAAGAGCATTTTCATAACGATCAAATTGATAATTAAATATTTATGGTTTCTAATCATGATTCTCTTAACTCTGATCCTTAGATTCAAGTTAGTTAATAACAAAGAAATTTATAATTAGAACTGATCCATACTTCTTATATTGATCTTTATCAGACAACCTACACTGGTAAACCCTAAAGCTTCTACAGTACTATGAAGACGATTACCTCATATGACTGTTCCCATATCACTACTCTACTATTAAGGATTATATAAATTGCCTTGATTTGCCTACCACTGTGACGAATCAAACCAATGAGCTCTAGCGTAGATGGCATGCTCCCTTGAGTAGCAGACTAAATTTCAACAATGGCCTACAGCTGACCATGTTCCCTCATTATAAAAGAAAAATTATCTAGGACAGATTATTATCCATTTTAAAAAATGGTAATAACATATTTGTCAGCAATGAATAACAAATCGCAGCATAAAAGTCATATGAAGCCATAGCGCATAACACAGTGTATCGTGAGCTATCTTAAGCATTGCAAAAGAACATAAGAGCTTATGGATAGTTATTAATAGTTGAGCAACACAAAAGAACAAATATCCTAGCACAAGCAAAAATTGCTAAAAATACCATATAAATAAAACGTGCAATAACTTAAACATGGATGAAAATCATGAAAAACAACTTCGTGTAAAATGAGTTAATATGCAATGAAAACAACCAAATTTATTAAAAAATCTACTATTGGTATGAAAATGCATGATAACAAGTGAAAATGTTAAACATTG
Organism: Phalaenopsis aphrodite; assembly: GCA_003013225.1. Taxonomy (NCBI): domain Eukaryota; kingdom Viridiplantae; phylum Streptophyta; class Magnoliopsida; order Asparagales; family Orchidaceae; genus Phalaenopsis; species Phalaenopsis aphrodite. Next base: position 5,987,053 of record NEWO01000002.1, on the reverse strand, counting down.
AAGTTTAGGCTCAACAACTCAAAATACAAAAATGATAAGATGATATGACGCGAGAGCCTCCCATCTGTCTCCCATCCAACAAAAGTTCCGCAATCCTGCAAATCGGGCTCCTCGGTGTCGAAACTCTCGCTCCCGCGACTCATGGCTTTCGCGATAGAAGGAATCCGAGTTGGAGGTCTTTTTTATTTGTTTACTTAGTTATTTTATAAACACTGTCATTGTCGGGTCTTAAGCCCCTGATGTAAAAAATAGAGGGTTGCATTAGGGAGTCAACAACTAACATAAAATTTATCGAAAAAATATAGCATGAATTCTTTAAATCCTTCTGTAAAAGTTAGGGCGTCCCTTGGAAGCAACGTTTTGTATGAGCTGAATATAGTGCAAAGTGTGCAAAGGTCACTACACCGACGCCTAGGCGTAGTGTCAAAAAGCAAGGGTTCCTACATTATGTACGGATGCGGGTAAAGAAGTTAGTCCATGAAATTAATATTATGATAGGATCTTGGAATATAGGTATACTTACAGATAAATTAATGAAATTAGTTGATATTATGGTTCATAGGAAGATCAATATCTCATTATTCAAGAAACTATATGGGTTGGAGAAAAAGCTAAGAAAATAGATAGCTTAAGTTTTAAACTTTGGTATTCAGGTAGGAGTCGCACTAGAAATTGTGTAACTGTAATTATTAAAAAGAGTTTGAAAGATAATATTGTAAAAGTTCATAGAATTAGAGAACAAATTATAGCCCATAAAATTATTGTTAATACTAAGATTTTTAATGTTGTAAGTGTTTATGCTCCTTAAATAGGTTTAGACAGAGGTTCTAATGAAAAATTATTGAAACACCGAAAAGAATTAATACAAATGATACTTCTTGAATAAAGAATTTTGATTGACAGAGATTTAAATGGACATGTTAGTAGAGTGGTAGAAGATTTTAAAAATATTCATAGTGGTTACGGTTTTGGACTGATTAATGAAGAAGATAAAAACATATTAGATTTTGTTTTAGCGTATGATATTATTATTGTTAATGCTTTATTCAAGAAAAGAGATAAACATATTATTACTTATAAAAATAAATTTAATAAAACACAAATTAATAATTTTCTTATGAGAAGAAGAGATTGTCGAGAGTGTAAAGATTGTAAGATCATTCCAAGTAAAAATTTAACTACTCAACATCGATTATTAGTTCTAAATTTTAAAATGAAGAGTTGTATGATAAAGAATACTAGAAATCATTGTCATAGAATTAAATTTATTTTTATAAGTAATAATATGTTTTGGATAAAACTAGAGAAAGAGTTCAAGAAAAACTTGAATTAGGGAGGTCAATATTTGAGTTTAAAGGCCTTCGTTTGAGTAGAACTAAGACTAAATACATGCAATATAATATTAGTAGTAATAGTTCTAGCGGCAAAGTAGTAACTATGGGTGATCAAATCATTAAAAGGTGTGAACGTTTTAGATATCTCAAGTTTATTGTTCAGAGTGATGGTGATATAGATGGAGATGTTATTAGTAGAATTTAAGTTGGTTGGTTGAGATAGAGGAGTGCTTTGGGCCTATAGTGTGATGGAAAAGT
>NEWO01000002.1:5960482-5985018 GCA_003013225.1 Phalaenopsis aphrodite | reverse complement strand
TTGGTCACAGTAAATGTTGACCATTTGATGATCCAGTTAGGAGAGCAGATGTTTTAGCTTTAAATGTTGTTAAGAAAGGCAGAGGTAGAACTAAAAAGACCTATTAGAATTAAATGAAAATATGACACTCAATAGGATGCAATGGAGAAAAAGGATTCATGTAGCCAACCCCACTTGGTGGGATAAAGGCTTGTTGTTATTGTTGTTGTTGTTGTACTTAGTTATTTTATGTAAGTTGTCTTTTATTTCATTCATTTTCGGTTCTATCTTATCTCCTATTTTTCAATTAGGTTCAGTATGAGGAAACATCTATGTGTTACAATAGGGCTTTTTGGATTTTCAGTTTGTTGAGTTTATTAATTTAAGAGACCTTTCTTTGAATTTTTATTCTCTAGAGTGTTGTATCATCTTCATTTTGCAAATAGTGTATATTTATTTTGCTTACAAACAGGTGGTGGAACCTCCTTGCCGCACAGATGTCACCGATTCAGAGTTTTCTCCACTCTTTGCAGACGAGGCAGCCATCCACGATGTTGAACCTGCTGTCCAACAGCAGCTTTATCCCTATAATCACTTCCAAATACATTAACCCCCACATATTAGGCTTCCCATGCCATTCGACGACCACCTCTCCACGAAATCCACTTCCCAAATAAGTTATACGAGCCCTAGAACGATATCATGATAATTCTGCAAATTTAACAAGATAAACTAATAATCAAACAAATCCAAAGCAACAATATATAACTCAATAAAATTAAGTAGAAGCAAACTACATCAAGTAAAATTATACATAAAATAAACAACAATTCAAGGCAAATTGAAAGAATAAAGGGCTACAAAAATATCACAATAGGAAAAAAAGAAAGAGTAAAAAACATTTCATGCATTGTTGAGTTTGATAGCTGATGAAAAAAAAGGGGCAAAAAGATGGGTTTGTCTGCGGAAGAGAGAAGTGCACTCACCTTAGTGAAGGATAAAAGAAGAGGAGCTCCTGGGTTCAACTAAAGAGAGGAGCTCCTGGGTTCAACTCCATAGAGGCATGCATTCAACATGCAAAGAGAATTGAAGATAAAGAAAAACCTCTATGTACGACTAAAGATATGGTTGTTTTCAACTCATGAAGGAGATCGATACTCAAGAGAAAGAGCTCAGTGAATAAAGTTATGATGCACGAACAAGAACATAGGGACACAAACAGGGACACGAAACGAAGACACAACATAATTAAAAAAAATAGAACAAGACGCGTCATGGACAAATTTTAACATTTATTTAATTACTAATATAGAATATATATTTTTCTAATATTTTTTATTAAAGACATCACAAAACAAAATATGCATAAATAAAATTTAACATGTATTATGAAATCTCATGCTTATAAAAAATAATTTTCAAAATTAGACAATATATTTCAAAAGATTTTCTTCAAATTATCTACTAAAATATAAAATATCCTAGATTACAACTTGTTTAATTAATTCAGTTAAAATATAAGTTCTAGAATTAGAATAAGTATAGATTTATAACAATTAGCTGATTAAAGAGTAAATAAAAATATTATAATTATCACCTAGAAAACTAAAGCGGCTTTGGCTCCACTTGGCTCTGACGGATAGAAGCTTCATTGCAAGCGTCGTAAAGTTTGTAAGAATTTGGAAATACTTCAACAAATAGATTTGACTGCTACTAAGTTTGCGAGAAAGAAGCATACAACTTCTGCTTTAACAAGTGTAGGTTCGGGTTCGACGAATGCTGGATGGACCTTTAATGCTCGACTTCAATAAACAAAGAGGGAACTAATAATGCTAGGCTTTGACGAATATTGGAGGACCTTTGATGCTAGATTTTGACGAATGTTAGAAGAAACTTCTACATGAAGAGAGAAGAGACGGCTTCAACTATATGATATAATTAGAGCTATACATATATTTATAAATTTATACTCATGTCTTATTTATTCCCAAATCGTGTTGAGTTCATTTGATGTAGTGTGGAGGGGTGTCCGAAACATGTGTGAGCCCAAATAAACTCAAACACGTTTTTGAAGTGGCGAACACGTGTCAGAGCGTGTCAGCAAGTGTCGGTGTCCAATACGTATCTAACATGAGTATGCCATATTTTTAGGAGTGTCCTTGCAGCATAGCAATAAAGATTATGTATGTTTTGTCACATCAAAATTATGTTGGGGGCATCTACTTTCCTTTCACTCAAAGGTTTGGATGAGAGATTGATGCAGGGATGGCCGGCTGAACCGACCGACCTTCATGGGGCCTGAAATTGCCGCCCCTTCCCTCTCCCAATTTTCTATTCCACTCCCTTCCATAGAGAGAACTCCTTCCTTTTCTATTCCTTGTCTAATTCTCTTCCTTTCCTATTTATATTCCTTCCACTTCTAATTCCTTCCTATGCTAACCACTAGTACCAATGATATATATGCGTGATATTCTTTGTCTAAGGTTTAGTTTTTAGCTTAGCTTTTGGTTTGGACAACCATCGGCGTCCTCTTACCTCATAGGGTTGTGTTTGATAGCGAGATGGTTCTCTGGCTGTAACTCGTCCGAGACGATGATCTTCTCTAAAGGTTCAAGGATGTTCCGACTGAACTCGCTACCGTGGGGATAGTGATCCTTCCATATTTCCCTTACCGACTCACTGCCATCTTACCGACATTGCCACCCCTTCTTGTTTCACTCTCGCACTCAGATTTGCTATTGGCAGCCTATCCAGTGCTTCAGCCTACTGTCGATGGCCATCCAGCGCGTCGACCTACTGTCAACAGCCCTCCAGCACTCTGACCTATTGCCAACAGCCCTTCAACACTCTCATCTGCTGCCTAAAGTCTCTCTAGCGTTCTGACCTGCTGCTTCAGCACTCTGATCTGCTACTTCAACGCTCTGACCTGATGCCAACAACCTCTCTAATGCTCTGACTTGCTGTCCCCAGCCTCTCCAACTCTCTGACCTACTGCTGAAAGCCACTCCAACGCGCTTTATCCTGTTTGTCACAACTCCCTCCACAGTCATTCTACTGCTGATGCAGCCCCGAGTCACCATCTTACATTTTGTCCTATAGCCACTCACCCCCTTCACAGTCACCCTAGTGTGTCCTTTTATGTCAGTTTTTGTCTAACTCCTATTTCGTGATGAGCCGTCATTATAACCCTATTTGAATTCAGCAAATAATATTTATATTTCTTGTGGCTTGGGTTAACTTCGGTATCAGAGATCGACTCAGAAGAGGGTTGTGCATGAAGCTGAGACAGAAAAAAGAAAACGATTCTAAGCAAAACCTCAAGTAATAATAATAATAATGATAAAAAACAATAAAATAATAAAATTAATTATAACAAGTTTTATTTATATCTTAAAATAAAAAAACAGAAACTGAATTATATGTATTATGAATGCAATGCATTATGAGCTATAGTGCAAAAATAGTACCCATAGCATATGTTATTCTACCTAGTTGCATATTGTTATGCTAACAGCGTTAAAAGGTTTACCTACTTTGTAATTACTAATTAATTTTCATGGTAAAGCTTATGTTGCCAAGCTGAGATCCTTTCGAGTTTATATTTTTACTTGAATGTTTTGTAACAGGCTATGTCATGCGTCAAATGGAACAAGGTGTTCTAGAGTCATGTCCTCCACTATGACAATAACTGACACCATATTTTCAGTGCTGTTACCTCCATTAGATTCTTTACAAATTATTATGGATATTTGTGGAGTTCTTCCTTTAAAAAAATCTCCCTACTTGTCCAATTCAAGGAGAAGAAAATTTTACTGGACTCTCCATCATAATCATGTCACCAAATGAAAAAAATATGCAAAACTTTCACTCACTTTCATATAAAAGAGGTTCCTGGTCATCATCAATCTCAGCTTCCATATCTTCCTTGAGCTTTTCAATTCTATCCAGCTCCCAATCCTCTTCTTCCACACTGTCATGATATTCTATGGAAGATTTGTCGATTATTGGATCCCATAGGTCTAAAAAGCGCATAGCATATCTATCGATGGGCTGAAGATGATTTTCAAATGTTGAACTAGAATGCCCAGCAGCAGCTGCAGCCGCTGCCATCTGTTTCACATCAGCCAACATGTCAATCTCTTCAGATCCCCCAATTAAAGTGAGAGCATTTTCTTCATTAAGATTGTCAGCACCATTGTCCTTGCTCCACATATTTCTAGCGTCAATTTTATGTTCATCAGGAACTTTTTCATCCACCATTGTTTCTTCTTCATTCTCATCATCTTCTGCTCTCCCAATAGCATCTTCAGAAAATTCTTGATTCTCTACTGCTTCTTCCTGCTCCACTCTTTTAAGAGCTATATAATCCGCCTCATCTTCTGCATGCATGATGGCAGCCTCAACATCCGCATTTGAAATATCTGCCCCCACTCCATGGTTGAAGGATTCAGCATAATTATTCTCCTTACAAAAGTTTCCAACATGAAGTGATTTGTGATTAGAAAGTAGTTCCATTGGATCAAGCTTTTTGAAGAAATCGGTGTTGTAACTTCCACTCTGTATGACCAAATCATCAAGCATTCGCTTCTGATTTGCTTTCTTCAAGATGTTTTCTTCAATTGTACTCTCACTAATTAGGCGATATATATGCACCTCCCGTGTTTGTCCTATCCTGTGGCATCTGTCTTGAGCTTGCTGATCCATTGCCGGATTCCAATCACTATCATAAAAGATAACAGTATCAGCCCCCACTAGATTAATCCCAACTCCACCACTACGAGTTGATAGAATGAACAGGAAAAATTTTGGATTTGTGTTGAACCGCTGCATCAGAGTCTGCCTTTGTTCTGGTAGCGTGGAACCATCCAACCTCATATATGTGTAACCATACAAATTAATGAAAGCCTCCAAGATATCAAGCATTTTGGTCATCTGGGTAAATATCAAAGCTCTATGCCCCTCTGATTTTAAACGCCTTAAAAGGATAGAAAGCTCTTGTAGCTTACCACAATCAAACTGTATCAGACGTCTATCAGGAAAATACACTTGTCTACGCACAATAGCAGGTCTGTAAGGTGAGAAGAGAGGTGACAAAATCTCTGTACATCTATCAGCATATGCCTGTGTCCGAAACACAAAAGATCCACCTTTACTGGACCAGCAAACAGGAGGAGGAGCGCGTGCAGCTGGAATTGCAAACATAAAGCTTTCAACTGTGCCTATCATCTTTTGAAATCTTTCTTCAGCTGAAAGAACTAGTTCTCCGAGGTAAGATGAAAATTCCATATAACAGCAAGGATTACTCTTCTGCTTGTGAATATCTGCAACAGGATTCTTAACAGTAACAAGTTCTCTAAGATCAGTTCCATAGATAGGTTTCTTCTGGCATTGCAAATTATTCCACCATGCAATAGAAGCCGCCCTTTCTTTTAACTGCTTCAATCTTTCTTCAAAAAGTGCTTTTTGAATTTCTTCAAAAATATTAGTTCCTAAGGCTCTTTTACGGTCATATTGACCAGCTGATGGTGTCTCTATAAACTTCAGTATATTGTCCTCAATTAAATTCGATGAACATATCGACAAGACTTCCTCACTCTCCCACGAAATCATATCAAATTCATGATGAGAAAATATAAGATTTAAACCCTTCAGATTAACCTCAGAAAATGGACCAGAAGAGAAGATCGAGGAAACATCTGAGCTTAATTGCATGTTGATACCAGCCATGTCATATGAGCTTATAATGGGACGACCCTCAAATAGGTCAGGATGATTGCAGACCTTCCTAAGTTGCATTATCACACTAATCATGCCAAAAAAATTTGTACTGGCAAGAGTTGCTTGTGTTTCCGAGCTTGCAATGAAGTCTTCATACAGGTTCCTTTGTCGTCTCGAAAGCCTACAGTATATGACATGCTCATGCTTCTTGGGTAGTTGCTTCTCCACATCTCTTTTCAAGCGCCGAAGTATGAAAGGACGAAGCACATTGTGTAACCTATCCACCACTTCCCTGTTAACCTTTTCCTGACCTTCCACCATCCCAGAAATCGGATTACTAAACCAATCTTTAAATTCTTGGTGAGATTGAAATATATGAGGCATTAAGAAATGCATCAAGGACCAAAGTTCCATGAGGTCATTTTGTAGAGGTGTACCCGTTAACAAAATTCGCCTTTTTGAGTTGAAGTTTAACAGAGTTTGCCACCTCTGAGATTTCCAGTTCTTTATCAGATGAGCTTCATCAAGGATGAGGTATTTCCACTTCTTCCGCTTAAATACTTTTGAGTCCTGTATGATAAGTCTGTAAGTAGTGACGCAAACGTGGAACGAGTTAAGTTTCAACCAACCTTGTCTCTTATGTTTCCGTTCTTTTGCACTTCCAAAGTATGTCAGTATTTTGAAAGCCGGACACCACCTAAGAAACTCTGTTTCCCAGTTAAGCATTACACTAGTTGGTACTACAATAAGATGAGGTCCCCATATTCCCTTTTCACAGGCTAAATGTGCCAGAAGAGCAATTGTCATGATTGTCTTCCCCAAACCCATTTCATCTGCAAGAATACCATTAAGCCTCTTGTCATACAAGGTGACCAACCAATCCAGGCCAATATGTTGATATTCCCGTAGAGGGTGTTTGAGGAGGAAAGGAAACTTAGTTCGCACTTTAGTAGTCGAGAATGTATTGCCAGTGGGTTGAGCAGATCTTGCTGCAGCTGCTGCATCTGCAATCATATTTTCACTACCCCGCTTATCCATAACTTTATCCCGTTCAAGCTTCATGTCACCTTCAATGTCTTCTGCAATGGAGTCTAGGATCTCATGAGCAGATTTTTCCCTTTCCGAAACATGATCATGATCAGCGTTGGAAACGCTTGGATCGCCTGGTTGAATAACACAATATGTGTCATTTTTGAATGGGCCATCCGAACGAGAGGAAGAGGAATCCGATTCCACGAAGCCAATATCATCATCATTCTCCATCTCCTATAGGTTGAAGTCAGTCAGTTAATGGAAAAGAAGAGGCCCAGGTGGAGCAGATCTGAAAGTTTCTTACCTGCCCATACCTTCCAAGTAGTTCTTCTAAAGGAAGATCACTTTCTTGTTGCAGTTGTTTTATCTGTTAAAGTAGGGAAATAAGTGAGAAACAGCATTTTAACAGCCACCTGCATACCTCATTTCATTCTATGTTGTTTCATGGAATAGAGCAAAGCTCTGTAAGATATCACAAATTTAGTAATTAGGGATTAAAAAAAAAAAAAAAATAATAATAATAATAATAAACATATTCTATCTAGCATTACCACTTGCATGCTCAGCCTGAACTAAACTTTGCACGTAATAAAGGATCAGTTTGCAAATCCAGTGATCATAAAGAACGACAGGCTACAGCTGATGTTTAACTCGATCTCTAATTATCAAAGGCACTAAGAATAGGTAAATACCTATTTTCGTCTGAATCACGTATTTAATTATGTGAAAATAACCATCAAGATACTAAGCATTTCGGCTCATTTCAATCCAGGCTTAACCATCTCTCTCTCTCTCTCACACTATGTATGTGTGTGCGCGCACGCGAGTGCACGGGGTTATGAATATCATCAGATATATATATATATATATATATATATATACATACATTAAAATTAATTTCAAAATTTAAAAAAGAGAAAAAAAAGATTTCAAATGGCTGAAAATATAATTAGTTCTAAGCCAAGATTGAAACAAATTTTCTACAAGCATCACGAAAACTTTGATCTAGCAAGTACATATTTGAACCAATTTTCAAACTCGAGTTGCCTGGTATAAGTTTGTACCAATTGTAAGCAAAGACAAGCATGCCATGTTTGAACACATTTCAAATTCAACCTCAGCCAACCCTTTGAGTAAATCGGTATAAAAAATGAAAGCATAAACCCAGCCAATGAAATCCACTACTTAAAAAAATATTAACTTCAAATTTGTAATAAAGGTTAATGAAGAGAATATTCTCACGTTGGTGCTATAGCTGTTGTTAAAGAGAAAAGAACTTAATTGACTTGATAATAGAACAACCACATAAATGCGCCCCCTAGCCCGTACCCACCTCGTGCGCGCTTACATACATATATATATATATATATATATATCTGTGTGTGTGTGTCTGTGTGTTTGCATAATAAAGATGAAATGAATTCAAATCTTACTCTTTCATTAAAAATAGGATTGCTAGGAATACACGTGGTTCTCTAATTATCAATCTTCAATACATAAGTTGAGTAACAAGAAAAGCAAACTCTTTAATAAAACGTTTTTATTCACATCAACTCATAAAAGGACTGTGACATATCTCTATATTCTGCTTTACTGAAATATCAAGCAAAAATAGTCGTTGGTCTTACTATTACATGAAACCAAATTTTCTTCAATAAAAATATCGTGAGTACACTTTCATTTTTAATAGATTCAGAATTGTCAATTTCAAAGTAGGCTTCAATTCACGTTGTGTTTCTAATAAATAATTCTTTCTTCTAGAAATCTTTTAATACATCTTAAATTCCTTAAGGTAAAATCCTATAGATTTTTGAGAACTACCCCGAAATAAAAGGAAAGATAGAAAATAAGAAATACAAAAATAGGGAATAACCGATAAAGAAATAAATCAATACTAATAACTTCTAATACAAAATAAGAAATAACAGGAAATGAAATAAATCAAAACTAATAGCTTCTAACACTCCCCCTCAAGTTGAAGCATAGATGTCAATCATGTTTAACTTGGTAAGGAAGATATTTTGTAAGGTAGAATTTGAAGTCTTCATCCCCAAGACAATTAGAGATGCTTCTAACTGATTGCGGCTGCCTTTGACTGTCGTTTCTTCAGTTTCTGTAGGCAGGTGGAAGGCTGCTACAGGTAATGATGTAGGAAAATTTGCAGGGAAGTAGACAACTTGCAAGGAAAGCTACAGAGTATGGCCTGTAGAAAAAAAAGGAAAAGCTTCGGCCGAGGGTCTGTTGCAGGTAAAAGCTTCGGAGGAGGGCCTAGTGCAAGAAAGAGCTACTGAGGAGAGCCTACAAATCAACTGAAAGGTTCCGACGGAGGTGGGCCTTCAGTAGGAGGATTCTGGCTCTACAGAATTATAACCCTAAGCATGCATTGGGCTTATGACCAAGTACGAAATGAGAAGGAATTCTGGAAGCTACTTGTTGGGATGTCCTTGCTGCGATCCTTTTGAAGTTCGACAACGAGTAGGTAATTGCAAGTAAGAAGATGCGTCTCCACTACTGTCCACTGTAGGAATTTTGGGAACTGCAGAAGGGCTTGTAGATACACCCTGCAGGGATAGGAAAAAAAAACCCACAACTGTTGACGGGAGATGACATCGACGCCACGTTTGATGGCGGCTTCAAAGCTAGGAAGAATGTCGGCATAGAAGCATTCGTTGTCGTTGACGAGAGACCAGCAAAGCTTATAGGCAACAACACGGGCGCAAGGAGTTCGCCTTTGGCTATGTCGATGTCGAAGCCTAGAACACTGGCATTGGGCACAAAGCTTCCGCTAGCGGTGGAGAATGTGAGTTTCGTGCCCGTTCAGACCGCAGGGGATGTTTAAAGTTGAGCTAACAGTGCCACCAGCGGTTAAATAGCTCTTGTTGAAATATTGAGTACTGATTAGCTTCCTAATGCAGAAGAAATTTTGTTTGCTGTCACTCTGGCATGTTCCCTTCCATTTAAAAGGAATGGATCCCATGTCGTCATCCCTCAAGCTCTTGAACTCTGACCAAACACCAGTATCAAGATTAGCAATAATAAATCCTTTCCAAATCTAGCTTTTCTCCACAGGGATTGCTTCGGAACTATTTCATCTCTCTACAAGCCAAAGAACTGCCATGAGTGAGTTGTGTGAAGCTTGTCCTCGGTTCTCAAAAACAGAAAAAACTCCAGAATGTTGTAAGATCTCCAGAGCATCTTCCTCCTCCAGGATTGCTGCGAAACCATTGATGCATCCTCTATAAGACTAGAAGATTGCATCACTGGCCTTCTCCTTGATCTGAAGGAATGATTCTAAGAGCTCAAAGTGGGATTGTGTGAGGTTTTCATTAGTATCAGCAGAGAATTATTCAGCAAAGTCGGAATGGGCTCCAAGGAAAACAAAGTAGGATTTTTGAACAGCAAAAGCCGGGAATTTAAGAAAATAGAAGGTTGTGATGAGAAAAACCAGCACAAAATTTATTGTTTTTGGGATTTTCTTCATTTTTGCTCTTCTTTCTCTATGCTTGAAGCATCCGCAAAATCCAATTCTCCACCTCTGAGGTAAGTTCAGACATTCTGCAATAGGATGTCCGAAATTCAAAATTTCTGGAGCAGCAGGAGGTCCGAAATTCAAAATTTCTGCAATAGTAGGAGGTCCGGCGGCTAAGATTTGATCCAAGGCTCGGAAACTATAGTGAGAACTCCGACGGCTAGAGGACTGAAAGGAGAGAGTTCTGGCAGCTAGCTCCTGCAGGAAGGAGTTCCGAAGACTAGAGCCTGCAGGGAAAGGGGTTTCAACGGCTAGAAACTGCGGAGGAAGGAGTTTTGGCGGCTAGGGCCTTGCAGGGAGAGTTCCAGCGGCTAGGGCCTTGCAGGGAGAGTTCCAGCGGCTAGTGCTTGCAGAAAAGAGTTCCAACGGCTAGGTCCTGCGAGGAGAGAGGTTTCGGTGGCTAGGGCTTGCAGAGAGAAAGATTGTTGGCTGCGGGGAATAATAAGTTTCTGGCGGCAGGAGATCTCCTCTGACGAAGACTCAGGGGCTTGTTTCAAGGCTCTCTGACACCATGTCGGTTGTAGGCTTCGAGAATTTAGCGGAATAACTTTATTGATATGAAAGGGGATATAAATACTAGTTACATGATTCTAAAATAGGAAAGACATAACACCAATATCTCTAAGATTACAATTAATCAATTTCTAATAAATACCCAGAAATAAAAAAAATATAAAAAATAAGAAATACATAAAATAGGGAGTAACCGGAAAGGAAATAAATAAAAAAACTATTAATTTCTAACACATCCCAATGCTGCTTCGTTGGAATTTGCATATTCTCTTATCACCCCAAAGATGAAGGAAATAACAAGTCAGGTGGAAATCAGATAAAGAAAGCTTACCAACTAACCAACGATAGCAAAGAATTTGTTTGCAGCTTTTCTGCATCATTAGAAGTCCGGAAGTATTTATAGGAGAGTTAGAAGGTTTACACCATTAAGCTAATTTTCCTCACATAGATTCATGGCAAATTTCCTTTGTAGAAAAATGAGACATCAACTATGTTGCATGCAAACTTGATACAAAAAAAATACTTTCAAAATTCAAAAGTTTTTATAATAAATGTCAAGATATTGTTTATTTTCTCAAAACCAAAGATATTACTTCCGATGAAATCAATATCAACATATACTGCAAGGATCACTAACCCTAGCACCGACCCAATGGACAAATGGTAGATGAAAATAGAGTGATAAGAGTTATCTTACTTCGAAGACCTACTGCAATAAGCTTGCAAAAGATAATTAAGTCAAGCACAAAGATTCTGCTTCAACCCATATGTAATTTTTTGCAGTTTATAGATTTTATTCGCCCCCCCAGCAACACATCCAAGATGTTGCTGCATATAAACTATTTCACAGAGATCACCGTAGAGAAATATATCATTCATATTCATTTGAAGTGAAGACGGCTCTTAATCAAATAGATGAAGTAAATAGAGTTCAAAACAAGCCACCTGTGAAACAGTTCAAAATAATTAAAGCCAAGAACACGCACAACATTTGTCCACCAATCAATTTTGTAGCAGCCTCAGTTCTCTTTTTCTATTTGTTTTCTTCAGAGTTTCCTTTCTTTTCATTTCTTTCAATATTTCTATTTATGTTCCAAACTAAAAGCTAGAAATAAAATATACAATTAAATTCAAACAAAGAAGGGAGTGTTTTTACATATTGATTTTTACATGAGATTGGATGTTTGCATGAAAGAAACCACTTCATTTTTCGTTGGAGGGAGAAAAGGATTGGACCACTTCATTTGAACTTTCTTTAAAGGGAGAAAAGAATTGGCACGTCATCTTCAACTTGAAAATAAAAAGCTCAGAACCACAAAAGAAAATTAGTACCAGTGAGTCTGAATATGATACCAATAGTTGAGGGCTTTGTTTTGAAAAAAGAATACGGGAAGCCAATAACAAACACCACATAAAAATTATTAGAAGACTGCTGATATAATTACGAGAATCACCACCAAAATGTCTAGCTGACACGTGTGACTAGGAGGGCACACAAAGACAAAGCGAGTGAGTAGATAAGAGCATGGCGGGCTACAACTGAGTATTGTGAAGACACAAATGCAGGGACAAGACACACAAGTAGGTGTAGTTGGCGGGCAGGTGAGGCAAACATCCAGGCAAGCACAACGTGTGGAGAACTAGCTTGCAATGAATGGGAATAAGCGAAAATGAGCGAGTGAGCAGGATACAGTGGAAGGGCTTATTATGTAGGTGCTAGGCTTGAGAGATGTGATGGTGGGGCTTCCAATATGATCAGCAAGCTATAGAGAGAATCAAAAATGTAGTGTAGAGCGGAGAGAGGCATCAGTTAAAGGATCAAGCTTGAAATCCCATAATACTAATGAGAGGAAGAGAGGTGGGGTGGAAACGAGAACTAGGATTGTTAGGATTGAAATACCATGTTATAGGGAAAATAAATTGATTGGTCTCACCATAGAAGCAGTGTGTATGCAAAAAAAAAATAGAAACGATGGAATGGAAAAGAATAAACAGTGGAAATATTCTTGATTAAGAAAATATATTACATAGTAAAAAATAATTTTCCAAATATCAAATTTTCAGTATAATAAATCTCTCCATAACAATAGCAAATTTGAAGATTTATGTAGAGGTGTTGTCGAAAAGTATAGAATGCAGAAAAAAGAAAGAAAGAAAAACAAACCTAGAATTTTTATCGCTTCCAATTTGTACAAAGTGTGTGTTTACATAGACATATCTACAAGTCTTTAAGAAGAAAAAAATCAAAACAATTTACACAATGCATAAAATAGAAAGGTACTAATCCCCTACAGGGCTTGCAGCCTTAAAAATACATGGGAAAGTAATCCAAGGACTCCAAAAGGCTTTAATCCAAGACCAAAGATCTTAATCTGTATGCACTACGAGCTCAACCTTTGCTTGCATGAACCACACTAAGGGCCAAACCATATGGAAAAAAAAAGGCAAAAATAGCTATGGATCCCACAACTTTTAACACTCACCTCAAACGGGGATAAAAGACTATCATTCCAACTTTGTTTATAACAATTTTGAACACGAAGTTGCAAAATCCTTGGCCAATTGATTTTTTCTTGGTACATATAGAGTGCTTATCAATCTATTTTCTTATTTCCCTTTTACAAAGTGATGCTTTGTATGACCATGTTTTACTAGATTATGTGCAATTTTGATGCAAGCCGTATTGTCACAATAAATCTTCATTGAAATTCTCCACTTGACCTATAAGTTGTGCAATAAAACATTGATCCGTAGAAGCTACAGAATGCTTGAGCAATTGCCTTAAATTTAATTTCCACACTAAATCTTGATACAACAGATTGTTTCTAGCCCTTTCAAGTTATAAAATTTCTCCCAATAACGTATAGAATCCTTAAGAGTATTGTCTATTCATAGGTGAGCTCAATAATATGTATCACTATGCCCTTCAATTTGTATCCTGATTTTGTATAGAATTACTTTCCACAAATTCCATTTGAAATATCAAAAAATTATGCAGGAAGCTTGAAAGTGAGATTCTTTAGATTTGCGCATGAATTGACTGACAATATTTACCATGATTATGATGTTAGGTTGTCATGGAAGATGTTGCAAAAAAAACTACATCATCGCCATTCTTCCTTTGCAGTTCACAAAGGGAGAAAAATCATTTGAATAAAAAAGAGTAGGTTACACTCCTTTTGTAACATTTTCAAAAATTTGGATGTTTAGTTGAATGAATTTCAAATGTAGTGTAAAATTACAATGCATTTGGAATTCATTCTCTAGTTCATTTTCAATGTATTTGGATTTCACCGGGCAAATTTCAAAATCACCATTTTGAGTAAAATGTTGCTTGTAACTGTCAGTCATTGTCATCGACACCTGCTAACCTAGCCTTTTCATCACTGCCAGCTACCCAACCTTCTACCTACTGCAACAGCTGCCTACTTGTTATTCTTATCTGCCAGTCGCACACTGCTTATCATCATTGTAGTTACCTACTGCATGCAGCCTGCCACACAACAATCGCTCGCCACCCGTCACCGACCACCAACCTCCTGCCATCGCCAGCACCCGCGGGCCATATATTTTACATTGATTTTATTTTTCTTCACAACAAATAAAAAAAATGTAAAGCTGTGCATTTATTTTACGTTAAACCAAACAAGCTCGCAAAATTTCAAACACACTTCTTTAATACTATATTTCCTTTTGAGCAAATCAAACAAACCCTTAGAGAAACGTGGTCATCTCTATTAAGATTTAAATCCAAACTGGATCAATGTCATTAATGGGCCCCGCAAAAACTCAAACATTTTCTCTTTCCACAAATTGCTCAAGAATTATAGCATTCTCAGAGCACTCATCTTGAGACCTTGGTAATGATTAAGTTTAAATCAATAAACCTTCATGACTTTAAATATTCAATGACAAAAATATTACCTTCCTTGATAGTGGAGAATTTTATTTGATCACCCAAATGAGTGCAACTTTTTTTTATTTTTGAGTGAGTTTATTTGGCATCATCCAAAACTTCTTTGCAAAAGATAAAAACATGCACAACCACTTAATTTTGATATCATGGTATTCACAATCATGTCTTGATCATGGAATATTTTTTCCCCAAAATATGATATTTAGGTCTTTTGACTCTGGAAGTAGATCTACTAGATGTTAGATATTTCCCTTCAAAGACGGAAAGGCCTTCATGATTTGAAACCACTTCAAATAGTTTCTCTCATTCAAGCGATGTGAGGCATTAAGTCTCCCTAGAGTTCCTTTTAGTCTATTTTTCACCATTCATAATAGCAAACTCCTTAGAAGGAAAGCCAAAGAAACCAAATATAATGAAGAAAAAACAAAGCTTCAATAAGAAAGGATGGGAGGAAGAGTAGGGAGAATGAGTTGGAAGGAGAAAATCCTAGCCCAGCTCTAATACCATATATATAGTGGGAAAAGTAGAAAAGAATCGGAAAAAAAAAAAAAAAGCTGCTTGGAATTTTAATTGCTTCCAATTTGCACAACGTGTGAAGGTTTATATAAACATGTCTACAAACCTAATACCGGAGTTAACCAACAACAGGAAAATAAAATATTATTACTAAAAGTAAATGAGTGATTACAACTATAATTAAAAGAGAAAAAGCAACAAGAGACAACACAAACGTAGTTAAGGTGGAGGAAGGATGGCGGTTAATTGTAGGAAAGAAAGCAGAAGGTTGTGCTTGGACAGCATAGGAAGGGTAAGAGGAGGGATTGGCTGCAGGTGGAAGGGAGAAAATGTGGCTGGTCTGCAGAAAGGGAAGAAGGCAAGAATGCAGAGGGTTTGCGGTTAGGGATGGCAGGGGAAAGGGAGCATACGTAGGGGTGGCTTGAGGAAAGGGTGTGACTGCAGAAAGACAGCAATGAGAGTTGTCTGGTGGCTGGGGGGGGGCGAGATGGAAGAGGTGTGAGTGCGCAAAGAGAGCAAGGAGAGCTATCTTGCTGCTGAATGCAAGGTGGAAAAGATCTAGAAGTGTCAGCGAAGTGGAACTGTAGAAAAACATCCAACAAGGCCTATTTCCGGGCGGCTGCAGTAGGTGCGACGACGGCGGTGGCAAAAAGAAGAATGAGGCGGAAGGGGAAGTCAAGAATTGTCACCACCTCATAAAGGAATACAGCCAGAACATCACTCACCTTTGGATACAACATTAGAAGGAAGAATTGGGGACGCTGACTATATTCCTAATAAAAAACATAAAGCACCGCCTCAAAACATCAACGCTCAGGTGGGGGAATTGCGATCTCATTCGTTTAATCTTCTGTCTGCACGTTGAAGGCTACAGAGCTGTTGTAAGCTCCATAGGTTAAAGGGTCTTCAATTGTATCAATATCCTACGATCGATTGCACTGTCTCTTAAAACACCTGAGAAGGTTTCCCCACTTATGAGTAGTCATCCCTATCAATCCAACTATCTGAGGGTATACTGCTTTCAAGGTAGCCCAAGGTTAGCTCATCCTTATCCAACATGAAGAAAGAATGAACTTCTTGACTGTGGACGGCTTTGGCAGCAATCTAGCAGAAAGGGTACCCTAAAACTCTCAATATAGTAGTTGTCTTATGTTTGATATAGGCCCTTCGATCTCGCTACCCACTATAATAATCAAGACTGGTCTCAAGGCGCCTCTCTGCTTGCTAGAAGACTGATAACCTCGTACTCTGCATAAGGTAGGACTATAAGCTTCTCATCCTTTGTGAAAACATAAGTATTATTGAATCCATCATGTTGAGTTCTACAGTTGAACTGCCGCAGTCTCCCCAACAGGACGTGACAGACATCCATGGGCACCATGTCGCATCACACATGATCTTGTAGTTGACGAGGCACCTCATTTCAATGATGACCATGTTATTCTTCTTCAATCACATCAGGGCATACGGCTGGGATGCCTCCAAGTCATGAGGCTCAACTTGTCCACCATTTGTGTGGACGCACATTCTCACCGCTACCTCCAACGATGATGAGGCTGCATACATTTCCTTTCAGTGTATTAAGTATAAAATATGTTGTGGCAAAATCACTACTGCTCCTTCATACCTATCGAACCACGAGCATCTCGTCCTCATTTGGTGGAAGTCGACACTCACCCTATTCGTTAGTTGCCACCTCCTCGCTCACCTCCTCTACTGCACCTTGATCGGTGAATGAGACAACTCTGTTCATAGAGCAATTGGAGGCGATATGCCCATATCTATGGCACCTAAAACATTTTATGATGGACACTGTATTGAGCGTGCAACTCTTCTCAAGCTTCTCACACTAAGCGGCCCTGCCATTCTCTTGAACAGTCTTCTCAACTTCTGTGGGCATGCTTCTGCTGATGTCTCAAACTGTGGGTAGCTGTCTAAATAGCGGTGGGTGTCTGTTTTGCTTCTGATGTCTCTCCACCTTCAGTGCCAAGGTCTGAACATAACCCAACGACCAATAAATATGTAGTTGAACCACATTCTAGATGGAGGGCTACAAGCCTCCCAAGTATCAGACAATCATGTGCTCCTTGTAATAACTGAATTTTAATAATAATAATAATAATAATAATAATAATAATAATAATAATAATAATAATAAAGATTTAAATATGTGCGTCTCTACGATTGGTTTTTAGGAATCAAGGGAGTTATTTTTGTATGTTCAACCCAAATGTGAGGGAAAGCGAGAGACAGAAGAGTAGAAGAAGAATTTGCTTAAGGAAGAAGAAGTCAAAAGAAGAGAAGGATCGTATGTGCAGTGTTGAGACCAGCGTGTTTTCTTGTGTCGAGCCCTAGTCTACTGGTCGATGAGTAAGGGAGGAATTTACGACTTCTTGCGTTGTTATGTTGGGTCGCACCAAGATCCTTGCGTGCAGGAAGTAGAGGGGAAGGGGTTTCGTGCCCTACCAAGTGGATTTATGTCGTGCTCTCTTGCAGAGGAAGAGAAGGAAGACAATGGAGGCGGTGCTTGATTGATGCTTTGAGTAGAGCCACTCGACTGAAGCCAGGAAGAAGAAGAGAAGAATGGCACCGTGTGCGCTCCGTTGGGTTGCACTACGATTGAAGGAGAAGAAGAGAAGTGGAGCTCTCGCAGTACCATGCATGCAAGTTAGGGTTTTTGAGCCGCGTGAAGGAAAAGACGGAGGAGATAGAGGGAAGAAGAGAATTGCAGTGTTGTTCTTATAATGGGTGATTACAACCAAATATACTTAAAATGGAAAATACAACAACAAACACAATGCAAATACAGCTAAGATAGTATCCCAAAGGGTTGGTGGTCGGTTAGGTGGAGTTGAAGAGTGGCGGTTGACTGTACGGAGTAAGACAAAAGGTTACGGTTAGACAACATAGGAAAGGCATGAGGGGCACCTGACTGTAGGTGGAGGGGAAGAACTGTGGTTGGCCTGGATGTAGGGAAGAAGGAAGGGAGGCAGAGGGTTTGCGGTTGGGGATGATAGGGGAAGGGCAGCAGGTGCATAGGTGGCTTACAATTGGGAGGTTGGTCTATGGAAAGGGTGCGGCTCCAAGAAGACGGCAAGGAAAGATGTTCAGCGGCTAGGGGGCAAGGTGGAAGAGGTGCGACTGCAGAAAGATAGCAAGGAGAGTTGTCTAGCAGTTGGAGGGCAAGGTGGAAGAGATCTAAAAGGTGGCAGCAAGTGGAGCTGAAAGATAAACAAGGAAAATAGTTTTAGGGAGATTGCAACAGGTACAATGAAAGTGGTTGCGAAGGGAAGGATGCAGCGAAAGGGGAAGTCGAAGATAGTTACCACCTCCGAACGAGATACGGTGGAAGCACCACTTGCCCTTGAATACAGCCCAGAATGGAGAACTGGAAACGTCAACGGTTATCCCGATAGAAAACATAAAAAAACACTGCCTAAAACACCACAATAGCGACCTATATAGAACTAGGTAAATAGGAGTGGACCGCACTCTAAATAAGAGGGAAGTCCCTTCCTAGAAAGATCGGTCGAACCCTCCTCTGCCTGGACCAAACAGGTCTAGGGCAAGGGGATGCGGCAATTTGCGGCGCATGGGCATTGGACGCCCGCATCAAGGCCTTTCAAAAAGGAAGGGGAATAACAAATTACTTGACGTATAAAAGAAGAAGAGATTAAACCACCAATAAGGTCAGCAACCTTGGGGATTCATGAGAAAGCAATTCAACGGGCCCACAAAACTTTATCTCAAAGGCCAAGGATCTTAATCCAAATGTAATAGGAACTCGATCTTTGATTAGCCGAAAATCCAGCATGTGGGGCCCAAAACAAGGTATGAAAGAAGTTGTCGTAGTCGTGGTTCCCATGGCTTTCAATAGGTGTCAAAGCCCAAAATAAAATCAAGATGAAAACAAAGAGAGGAAATTTAAAGATGATATAATTGGAAATAGTAAGGACTAAACAAACAGCAATTAAAATCCAATGCAACTGTTAATAAAAATATATGGCATGTAATGATCCACAAAGCCAACCAAAATGGTTGGGACAAGGCTGATAGCAGGAAACAAAACGACAAAGATTAACATTATGGAGTTCTAAACAAGATGAAACTCGAAATGAGTTACAAAATTATGAAAAAACTGCAGGAATTTGATCCTTGCAGACAGATATTGGCAAGCACAACAACTGTAACTTCAATTTATCGGTACATTAAGTTTTATTATCTCACAATTAAAAATATGCATTAATTAAGCAGAAATATTCTAATATGTTCGAATATTATCCTCATGGCACCACACTGATATGGCATCTAACAAATAAAAATGAATTGGATGATTTTATCACCTTAATGCGAGGAGAAATAAATAATTCCATACAAGATATAATGTATGAACTGAATACAAATACTCAAACTTCAGTAGCCTGAATAATCTAAAGATATGACATGAGTAAACATATTGAGAATGCAGCCACATAACCCTTCAAACCTCATCCAATGGGTCAATTGCTTCTCTTTTCGCCAATTCTTCCTCTTCAGACAGGGTTCCTTCATCATCCTGCTAAAAAGGTATGGAAGCTTATATCAGTCTGCCATCATGACAAAAATGTTAAAAAGTAAAATTCAGATGTGTTAAAATACAAGGTTCCAGACACACAATTGCAGGGAAACAAAATGGGAGAAGCAGATTTGAAATAAAATTTATTAGCAAGAGCTTCTGAATTCAGAATTTCAGCTACAATGGGAGAATCAGAATTCTAGTACAATGTCCGCACAACCATTAAAGTTCAGCACTCATAAAAGCAAGAATTAATTACCTATACTATGAGAGACTAAAACTCGATGGTAGAGGGCTCATACATGTTCCATCAGAAAAGACAACGTAAAGATAAAATGAAAAAGCATTGTATGGAGAATACAGGAAAAACAAGAAAAACATTTCCACAAGCTGTGAGGATAAATGTTGGGAATGATAATGATATGCTGTCCTTCACAATGAAAGCAAGTAAAAAAACATATTAAAAAAATTGTCCTAAACTAGTTCTCCTTTCAAAAAGTAATTATATGGTGTTCATAACTATCACAGGGAAATTCTGAGTAATGGAAGCATCAATAAAACTAACAAAGGAATATAATGGGTGCTCGAATGTGTAGCACATTAGTTGAAAACAAATTGAAAATGGTATAAGATTTACTCGTACCTTTTCTTCATCGCCAATGATAAGATAATCTTCATCATCCTAAATGAATAAAGAAACAAGATTGTCATTGACATCCAATAAGAGAAAGCAACAAAAAAGACTTAATGGACGAACTAACAAAACAAATCATAAAAACTGAAAATCAGCATCTAAAGTAAGCTAAAGATGTCACTTAAAAGATTAACAAATGAAATAACATTCGAAGTTCAAATAGACGACTGTGATGGGAATAATCTGTCCAGCCAGAGATAAGGCATGGATGAAACAGACATGTAAATCAAGTAAATTTTATGAAATGATCCCAAATGACAAATAAAATTAGTTGAAGCATGGGATCAACATTAAGAAAGTAATAAATAATAAAAAAAGACAAATATAACACTTGTAATTACATTTTTCAAGGTTCACTTCATGGTGGTAAGACCGATAAGCATCACCATGCCAACGTATTAACATTCCACGTTAATTCTGATCTATCACCAGATAAAAACTCATTTTTTTCTTGAATCTATTCTTTTTATACCTCTGTTTCACTGGTATAGTTTTCATATTTTTCAAAATCTACATACTTCCTTTCAAACCAAACAAGCCAGAGATTAAATTGCAAATAAAAAGAGATATTTATATGGCTGTCAAAATGCTGTGAGAATTAAGTTTATATTTTTCATAGCCATCCACATCTAATTAAAAGACAATAATAATAATGCAGCATTATTTTACTGGCCCTACTCTTAATCAAACTCACACAAAAAGGAAGCAGCACAAGCACCGCCCCATAAAGAAAGTTTCTCAATTAAAATCCATTCAACATGAAACCAAGTGTACGAGATTGCTGAGAAAAAAAGGCATGTCCGTGGATGCTTCATAAAAGCGCTTTTTGATGGTTCACAACAACAAATTAGCCGAGTAAAAGATCAGATCCTTGGCATGATCACATCCAGAGAATGCTCTAGAGATAAAAAACCAGCCTAAGCCATTAGCAACGTTGATGACTGACAAAATAAGAAGTTCAGGGTTCGAAGTCTAGCACAAACCACCTAGATATCAAGCACAAATTCTATTTCTATCATTAGCCGACCACAAACAATGTATTTTTGTATGTGTAATAGAAACTGCTCATAACCAATCAATTACTAACCTGATATACAGAAACGACAACATATTGAATGAATTTCATATCACATATATTTGCTAAATGACTTAACTAGGCTTAGTGTACTCATATCATTATCTAACAAATATTTTTGATTTTACAAAAAAGGTATTTAACTCGGTTTTCCCCACCAAATCACAATTTACACCCTTTAAAAGGATTCAAGTACTTGGGCTAAATCTAACACAGTTCAGAAATTATTTCTTCTGAATAAACCGTCATAAATTATCAAGTCTTTCTATCGTTTTTACTGACCTGTTCTTGAGCAGACTCAAATAGTCTCTCTAAGATTTGATTGATCAATTAATTATTAAAATTTACCGTTTGTAAAACGAAAGAAAAATCGCCCAATTTGCAAACGACAATGACAACCTTAAACAAAAAAACTACGAAAACAATTTAGCCACAAATGATTTTGA
The DNA here is from genome assembly GCA_003013225.1 of Phalaenopsis aphrodite. Classification (NCBI taxonomy): domain Eukaryota; kingdom Viridiplantae; phylum Streptophyta; class Magnoliopsida; order Asparagales; family Orchidaceae; genus Phalaenopsis; species Phalaenopsis aphrodite. Next base: position 5,963,045 of record NEWO01000002.1, on the reverse strand, counting down.
ATGCAGTGAATAGAAATGGAAGAAGTGAAAAAATGTGTGTGGTCCACCATTACTAGATTAGCGCCTATAGAATGATCAGCTAGTTGAAAAATATTTTTTTTATCAAACATAAATTGTTTAAGTTGAAGCATAAATAGACCCATGCGTAATATATAATGCTACAAGAAATGAGTTGTTTGAACATGAACCATTTCTTTTGAAGAAGAATCTCATTCATTCATCTTAAGGGATAATAAACAAATTTTTATATATTTTAAATTTCATACAACAACAACAATTTCGAGCCTTTACCCCACTAAACGGGGTCGGCAAACAAATCTTTTTTCTCCATTATATCCTATTGAGTGTCATATTTTCATTTAATTTTAATAAACACTTTCATTATATTCAGGCTATACGGCGCATCTCTTCAAGAGGAGGCCCTAGAATTGACACAATGATTTAAAGAATTCATGTCACATAGTGATATTTATTTTATTTTTTTCATAATACTAATAAATTATATTATCCATCTTTCGAAAATTTTCCAATTTCAACTCTGAGATAAGTTGCTATTTTATCCATCTTAACTTCATTTACATCATTTTATAATTTTTATCAGCAAACTTATAGATTCATATCTAATGACTAAGCAGTCGAATGGATTTATATCTAATGACTATGCAGTCAAATGGATTTATATATTTCAATATTTTATACTCCAATGTATGTATGTATGTAAGCACGTGCGTGCGCGCGTGTGTGTGTATTACTAATGGAACAATACGTGAATTGAAAGCTTCAAACATAATTTATTATTGCCCAATTGTTAATTACTTAAGACATGCATTAAGCCTTAACAATATCATTATGTAATTTAGAATTGAAATGGCTTCCCCGTGTCAAATGCCAACTAAAATGACATACTATTTCAAAAACAATGAATTAATAAATTATCAAATTTAATAATATAAATAAAATCAATATGAGACTTGAAATTCCTATACATACTTCAAAAAGCATAATAAACTTTAAGCTATGTGGACTTATGGTGTGAACATCCATTACAAAAGTTCAACAAAGGGGCACCAAATGGACAATAATATCAACAATAGAGAAAAAAATAGTAGCAGTAATCAAAATAAATATTACAGCAAGTTCGAGTATTCCATTTATGCACTCTATGAGTATCAAAACAATAAAAATTTAAGTTTAGAAAAACACAATGTTAGCACAGAAGTTCAGGTACCACATGACACAATTGTCGTTCTTTCAGTATGGTGAAAGCAAAAAAGTAGCATAAATGGAACTTTCCGCACCACTTCATCAACAATAGAATGGAGAAAAGGTTTCTGTTCTGAAGCATCAAAATCATTTGATCGAAGCTCAGGATCTACTACTGACTTAACAGCCAACTGTCCACCCGTGCAGGAAGAAAAGTCCTTTGCTTCAAACTGTGATATGAATATTAAAAAAGTTAGCTTGCCATCGTTTTTTGCAGTGGCTAAGAAGATGCTACACAGCTTACATGATCATGATGGCCAATGAGTATAGATTTGCTGTTATCTCGATTCTCTCTAATCAAATTAGATATTTTACCAGTAAGTTTTAATTCTGAGCCATTCACATAGATACGAGTCAATAGGGTTACGAAAGCTGATAATATAATTAACACAACACTAAAATCACCAAACATGCTTGACATATTACCTTCATTAGGCTCCTTGATTTTTGAAATTTCAGTAGCCACATGTTCACCAACTTCTGGACTGACTTCCCTACTGACTGAGATTGATTATATTGATCATTACCAAGGGGAGAAGTATAAAGGCAAACTTTTTGGCTTTTATTATAAATAAGAACGATGATTTACATACATACACTTATTTCAAATGTATTTACATATCTAACACCCAAAATTCAATTTTTACATAAATGCCACCTTGCATATGCAAAAAAAAGGTGCATTTCATATTTTAATGTTAAAATAGTTGTATTTTTGGTATAAGTGTAAAAATGAAAGTTTGGGTGTTAGGTAAATACATAAGACTTGGAGATTGTAAATGCCCCTATTAAGTATGGTGTACTTTGAAGTCACCTTCATTACTAGTGTACTTCTTAAGAAGTTCCTCAAGTGGCAGATCTAAATCTGCCTGCAATGCAATTAACTCTTCCCTCCGTTCTGCCTCTGTAATTTGAGCCTCATCATCTTCAATGGTATGCTCATCATCTATCTGAATCCATTCAAAAAACAGTAGATTCATCATGTTTTTGTTATCTTAGTGTAAAATATAGCATTTACATGGGTAAGAAATTATAAGGAACTATCAAGTGCCTGAGTACTGTATGAGCCCGTGAATGCCTGCTGAAGGTGTTTACACGTGCTAATATTACTCGTAGGAGGTGGGTGCCTATCTTTCTCTAGTGATAAGTAAAGAACAATATAAAAAACATTGGAACAGAAAATTAAAATTATTGCATGATATAAGATATAAAACTGTCGCATGGTCTGCCCAAAAATCGTCCATAAAAATTCACAGCTCTGATAGAGCTTTAAGCATTAGCTAAAGTACACACACACAAA
>NEWO01000002.1:5932444-5959558 GCA_003013225.1 Phalaenopsis aphrodite | reverse complement strand
AGTAGTAACCAATGAATCATCTTATATGTTCCCGAGTTGGAGTCCGTCTCCATTCTTCTTCTTCCTCCTGAATAGACATGCCATTCCTCATCCGAAGAATCAGTCTGATGGGGTGGAAGAGTTGAAGCAGAAGGAATACTAACTGTAGTACCCACAATAGGTTCTACAATATGTGAAATATGAGTTGTCTCTACACCGGATATTTCCTGAAGAAGCGGGGCTACGAGGTTCTCCCGATTATCAATCTTAACACTATCATTTGTAGGTAATAGTCCATCAGCATTGTTTTCTATGGGGTTTGAAGGTGTCAGCATCACATCACTCGCAGTAACAACAACAACAGTATCATTGGGGGGGGTCATCAGGTGCAACAGAACCTCCTGTCTGGTAGTATCCTCTCCAGGTAGAACTAAAATGTCCAGAGCAGTGGGGTTAAACCCATCCTTATTCACTTGAATCTTAGATTTCAAATTTGAATGAAGCTTGTGACATTTATCAAGAACATGACCAAACATCTTACAATGGGTATAATATGGGAGCTTGTGCTCCATGACGATTTGTTGCCAATAACCATTATGTAAAGTAATATCACTTTTCACAAGTATTATGGTCATCGAGGGTCTGGTTAGGTTGAAAGTAGGTGATCTAGCTTCAAAGGATTCCCAAGGACGACCCCAATAGAATAGAGAACCTGATGGTGAAAAAAATTCAGCTTGAAACCAGACAATCTAAACTAGACATGTACATTGGGAGTTTCATGATATGGGTCGAAATTAGAAGACCAATTGAGTAGCTTCATAGCTTTACCAGCAATGTTAAAATATTTTCTGGAGAAAATCCGAGTGTAGTCCTCAAACACGGTTAACTGAATCAATACACGTCTCCCATCCATAAGCCTCACTTTCCACTTTCCTGTTAATTTGAGGTCATCAGAACTTTTCCTGATAATTTCCATTGATGGGTGTCTCCACTGAAATTTATCAATAAGAACAAATTTGAATTTGTCAGTTAGCGTTGAAATTTCTGACGTGGAGAAAAAGAGTGTTGTCTTCCCACTTTTTCTGTTTGCATTCTTAATAAAAGGACAGTCATCTGTACCATCAAGATACTCCTTATAACTTGAAGGGAAGATAACCGTCGTTTCCCCCTGAGAATTACCCACCACGTGGGCAAAGAAGGAGGCTTTGCCAGGTTCAACTGAAAAAGAAGAAAGCTCCATCACAACAAAGAAAAGCCCTTCAAGTCGGGTAGAGGCAAAAAAGACAAGTCGAAGTGTTGCACAGTGAACGCAGATGAAATGCGCAGAGGACAGAAGACAAGGCACGAAGTCACAGCTCGTCAGAAACCGCAGCTCGATCCGCGCAGAAAAGAACCTAAGAAGCTTGAAGGCAAGCTGGAAGGCGCGAAGAAGGAGACGCGCTGAAGCCCTTCATTATTTGGCGCGAGAGAGAAGTCGTTGAGTGTGGTAAACAACGTTGTTGTCGTCGAGTGCGGGAAACCTCGTTGTCGAGTCAATAATCAAACCAGGGTTTCGTCGTATATATATATATATATTTCTTTTGAAACGCCCAAGAACGAACTTTATTGAAATTGAAAAGGTACATAAAGGTTGTATGAGAGAACCAAATAAAAGCGCCCCACTCATACGATACACAGACACTAAAATCCTTAAGAAAATAAGATATAGATAAAACTCTAAAATTCAAAACTCGCAGAAAACAAGTTGCTAGGGACGAGCCAGCTTGGTCCTGCCTCTGCCTCTGGTTCTAGGAACAGAGCCAGCTAACAAATTGTTGAGTGTCGTTTCATCTCTAAAATGCTTTATAACTCTTTTCATCATTTTGATAATTGGAAATGGGGAACTGATATATGGGATAAATGCTTCTCTCCTTCTATCTCTATATTCTTATGGAGAAATTTTCTAAAATTATTGCCTTTGGATGATATATTGAAGCTAAAGGGCTTGAGGTTAGCCTCACAATGTTGTCTCTGTCATGTTTTGAAGAAAATGCTATACATCTTTATTTTCCATGTCCCTTTGCTTGGGAAATTTGGCAAAGCGTGGGAAGAATTTTTGGTTTCAAAAATTTTATATGGAATTCTATGGAAGCTTGGTTGCTTGCTTGGCAGCTTAGTACTAATTCGGAGATTAAAATAAGTTTCTTTCCTTATACGGTTTTGTGGTTTATATGGCGTGCTAGAAACAATGCCAAGCAAGAGCAATCTCTCCCTTCCCCTGTTTCTACTATTTCACATATTCTTGCTTACTATGCCAAGGACACCAAGCATCTACATTTGATGCTTGGATCTTTTCCTAAGGAGGGCTAAAGGCCAACATTAATTTATTGGCAGCCCACCCCCCCTCGGTTGGGAGTTGGAGTGTTAACTCTGCCGGTGCTGGGGCCATATTCATAAATCATTTGGGCCAATCTCTTTTCTTGTTCTCTTCTCCGGTGAGGGCTCTTACTCCCACCGAAGCCGAGGGTTGGGCGGTTTTTCTGGCTTTACTAACTGCTGTTATTTTCCACTGGCCTTTACTTATCATTGAAACTGATTCTTCTGATTTTTTGAATTTCATTTCCAGAAAAAAAGAGTCTGTCTGGAACTTATTTATATGCTTAAACAGGATTTGGCAATACATTGATTCACATGATCTTTAGGTTAGATGGAATTTTATACATAGAAAGGGTAATGCACAGACTGATTGGCTGGTTAAACGCAGATATATTGGGGTATCTATTGGTTTGGTGCCTCCCATAGAGCTTCGAATACTTTTAAGGGAAGATAGTTTAGATCTCCCTTACATTAGATGATAAAGTGCTCTTTGCTTTGTTTTGATAGTTCTCGTATGAACTTGGTTTTCATCTTACTGTGGAGCGCTTTTTTGCTGTCCTTTTCTTCAAGCTCCTGTCTTCCTGCTCTTAGTTCTAATCCGCTCGATGCTCTCCCATTCTCCCACAGGCTTGCTTATGGTTGTTCTGCCTACTTTTCCTGTGTTATGTTTTCAGATATAGTGAAAAACTTTGAATTGTTCTCATTTAACCTTGTATCTATCTTTCCACAAACTTTTAACCTTACCTCTCAGATTATTTTGGGTGAGTTGTATACCAGGGGGAGGATCTTTTTTTTCTGGAATCCTCCTTTCCCACTCTCCTGTTCCTTTCTTCTTTAATTTATAATATTGCCTACGGGCTTTTCTACATATATATATGTATATATATACATATATATGTATATATTTACATATATATTTATATATATATATATGTGTGTGTGTGTGTGTTAAGCCCTCTTAAGATTTTCAGAGAAAAATTGAACTGAAAAAGAAAAAGATTTGTCGAATAATATTACATAATGTTTAACACAAACACACACACGTACATATATATAGACACACATATACAGATATATACATACAACCATAGATATAGAAATATACATATATATAGACATAGATATAGTGATGCGGGGGCTATGGAGGACCGGCTTGGAGAGTTCGGTCCAGCTTTGCTTGACCGGCCGGTCCTCAAGGGGAGGGACTGCCAACCCTAAACCTCTCCCTTTCCTTTCTCTTCCTCTCAGTCTTTCCTTCCTAATACTTTCTTATTATAAGTTCTTACCAATTCTAAACTCTGATTTATTTTACTCATTTTTGCATAATATATAATTCTATTAGTTTATTCATCCTTTCATAATCTTAATTCTTATTATTTTTATTCATCTTTCTTATTTTTCTTAAGAGTTTTTTAGTTTTTGTTGTGATTGCTTTCATATTTTCTATGGGAGTCCTTTTCCATTTTATAGGGTTGTATCCAAGGAGGTGGTGGTGTTCCGATAGTATCTTACTCCAAGATGGTGATGTATCTTCCCTTTTCACCTTCCCTAACCCTTCTCCTTCGCTTTCCTTAGAGTCTAATCCCTCCCTAACACCCTACCGCCCCCTTTCTTCAGCATACTTTTGTTGTTATTCCCGCTAGTTTTCCCCCAACATCCTGCCGCTCTTGTCCTGTAGCACACCATTGTTGTCAAACCAGGCTGTCGTCGCTCCAGCACCTTTTCGTCCCCTCACCGTAGTATATTACTGCTGTCCAGATTTCCAGACGACCTTCCTGCATCCTCGTTGTCCGCCTCACCTCGCCATCACCCATCACTCTTCACCACCCTTCCATGCAACTTTCCCACCGCCCCACTCTCCCGAGCCCCCAAAACAGCCACCAACCACTCTTCCAACATATCTGACAACCCTCCATCCTTTCCTTTTCCCTTGCCACTTAGCTGACGCCGCCACTTCTCTCAGATCTTTTCTTTCGGTCCTATTTGGAGATTGCTTTGTTGTTGTAGTTTCCCTTTCCGATTGTGTCGTGTTGTAACCTTATTTCAATATTAATAAAAGTTATTTTTGTTTACGCTGATTGTCTAACTAGTTTTGGTATCATTTGGTATCCTAGCTAGCCTAACCCTAGTTCTATCCTAGGGTTTCTTATCATCCGCCGTAAACCAAAAACTTTCTTTCCTACGACCAAATATCCTATCCACAACCCAAACCTTAACTCCACCAAAATTTTTCTTTTCAATTCCTTAATCCCAAGCAATGTAACCTAGAAGATATATGCCCAAGTATACCCGTGGACGAGAACTCCATCACCTAACAGAGATTTGCAGAGATTGATGAGTTGACTCAAGGGGAGGTTTCCCTCGATCGAGATCTGGAGAGTCAAAGGGGAGAAAGAGAAAAGAATTTGAATCCCTTCCATAGGAAGAATTTCAGCGATGAAGAAGACAGGGCACGATGTTACGGAATCCAGTACCAGAGGAGGCCTAGAGAGGGGTATCTGAATATCTTCCTTGGGGAGAATTACATAGAGGAGATAGCATTTGGAGGGCACAAAGACTTTGGCATCAAAGTTGATTTACCAGAATTTGAGGGAGGTATAGATCCCGAATACTTCATTGATTGGCTGCAATATGTTAAACGAATATTCGAGTATAAAGATGTGACAAATGCTAAGAGGGTTAAATAAGTTGCTATCAAATTGAAGAAAAGTGTCTCTTTGAGGTAGGAACTTACAGCGCTCGAGGAAAAGGGAAGGCAGCGATAAGATTACCAGGTGGGAGAAAATTAAAAAAGGCGATGCATAGGAAATACCTCCCACCTCATTACCGCTAGGATATCTTTCTGAGACTCCACTACCTGCAGCAGAAAGATCTATCAATAGAAAAGTTCACAAAACAGTTTGATTAGTTGCAGATGATCTGCAATCTGGTTGAGTCAGAGAAGCACACTATAGCCCGTTATCTGAGGAGCTTGAAGCCAGCCATCAACAATCTGGTACAACTATAGCCTTATTTGTCACTCATAGATGTTCAAACACTAGCCCTGAAAATGGTGAGGCAACCGAAACAGAGCGGACAACAATCATCCCTCAGGTAGCAATTGTTAGGCATGCGGTCTCCTACAGTTACAAAGACCGAAAAAAGTACTCTGGGAGACACAAGAAAACCCAGAAAAGGGAGTGACACTCCGGATCAGAGCGAAAAGAAAGTGGAGAGGGGTAGCTCCTCCAACACTGTATCAACATGGAAATGTTACAGATGTCACACGGCTATGGTCACATAGCCTCCAGCTATCCCACGAGCAGAGTAATCACCCTCACAGATCAGGGTGTCGTGGAGATTAGCGATGAGGAAAAAACAGAGGAACAGGGTGAGGTGTACCAACTACCACCAACAAAGGAGATGCATTCAAGATTTAACGGATCCTACAAACTAAGGACATGAGAGATCCACAGTGGGTTTGCCAAAACATATTCTACACCGGCTGTAAAATAAACAGAAATGTATGCAGCCTCATCATCAACGACAGAAGAAACATGAACGTGGCATCGACACGGATGATAGAGAAATTGGGACTAGCGACTCGAAGGCATTCTCAGTCGTATTCACCGATGTGGCTGAAGGAGAATCAGGTTAGCATCGATCAAAGATGCTTGGTAGAGTTTTCAATCGGAGTCCAATTGCAGGACTAGGTGTGGTGTAACGTGGTCCTTATGGATGTCTGACACATTCTCTTGGGAAGAGGGTAGCAGTTTGACCGAAAGACTAAGCACGATGGATTCAGAAACACATATTTCTTCACCAAAAAGGAAAAACACATCATCCTACTTCCCTCTGCGCCACCACCGTGCAGGAAGGGTCAGATAACTCTCGTTGCATGCTCGATTGAACTAATCATGGTTAATTTGTGAAGTTTCAGCAATATAGACGTGATCCACAGCCTCAGGAAGACAGATCGATATAGATATTTTCTAGCAAGTTAGGTAAGACCCTCAGGTGCCTTGGAGGGTGATGCAGTCGCCAATTAAATCTCAGTGCTGCTCAAATTACAGACGAAGAACCGGAAGCTTTGATCAATGAGGTCGAAGCACACCCCAACGCCGGGAGACGGAGACAGAGGCTATGGAAGACCAACCTAGAGAGTTCGGTCTAGCTTTGCTGGATCAGCTGGTCTACAAGGCGAGGAGTTGCCGACCCTACACCTCTCCCTTTCCTTTCTCTCCCTTACTCTTTCATTCCCAGTACTTTCCTATTATAATTCCTTACCAAATCTAAATTCTAATTTATTTTACTCATCCTTGCCTAATTTGAAATTCAATCAGTTCACTCGTCCTTGCTAATCTGAACTCTTATTATATTTATTCTTCTTTCTTATTTTAAATATTATCTAAAATAAGTCATAGTGTTTGCTTTCGAAGTTCCTATATAGAGTCATTTTCCCTTTTATAGGGTTGTATTCAAGCAGGTGGCAGTGCTCCAATCATATCCAACTCTGAGATGGCGATGTATATTATCTTTTCCTCCTCCACTTTCTTTTAACCGCCAACCACTCCAATCCCTTCCCAGCACCCTACCACCCCCTTTTCTGCAGCATACTCCTGCTGTCCAACTGCTAGACCTCCCAATAAGCCACTAGACTGCAGTGTATTACTAAAATGCAATATAGATATAGATAGAATATTCCCTCACTGCAGTGTATTACTGCTGTCTCAGACCTCCAGACTGCCTTCCTGCATTCAGTCGACCCAGTAAAATTTCCTAAGAAAAATTGAACCGAAAAAAAAAAAATGTTTGTCGAATATTATTAATGTAAATCTATATTTATCATCAAGGATGGATACTGGAACAAAAAGACGAGCTATACCACTCAATAAGCCAACGTTCATTGAATTAATACATTACAAGTAATATTTTACCAAACATCATATCGCATAGAAATCCTATCACGAGATTATAAAGAGAAACAAGTTACCAAATCATCATCTGATTGAGCTATATAATCATCAGCAATGTCTGACTGTGTTTCTGTTAAAAAAAACAGGAAATTTAAAAATCATATCTATTATAACAACTTGATAACAAGAAAACCATGTCACCGACCTTCACCAGTAGGGCTACTTATAGTGCAATTCCTATGATCCGCCTTGCCAACATTGAGTGATTGGAGTTGTTCAGAGTCTACAATGACTGGTTTATGAGAACCAGGCATATCCACAAGGTTTTCTGCGAGCATTGTAGAGTACCTGATTCAGATAAAAAAAAATACATAAAGGTACATAGACCATTGCGTGAGGCCAGTTATTAAATTAAAGAGAGAAGACACTGGCCAGTATCAATTAATAAGGAAATTAAAGTTCAGGAAAAAAAAAAGTCTACCTTTCCGTTTGACCTAAAAGAAAATCAAGTTGCTTATCAAGAGCCTTCTTCTTTCTTTCCTCGGACTCCAGTTGATATTTATAAAGCACCTAAATATAAATGATGATAAGCTGAATATAAGTGTGTAGGTTTCTCCAACAAAACCAAGCAAAGCTAAGTAAGATAATAACTTGCCAGCTTCTCAATCTTTATCCAGAATTTCTTCACCTCTTTAGAAATATTAAGTGCAATTTTTCTCATCCGTTGCTCTTCTTCCTAGAACTCGGCATCAAACATTACATAGAAGAAAAGTGAAGCTCAAGAATTTTTATTCAACTGGACTTGAAGCTCCCATATATTGGGATAAAATATCCATCACATGGATAATCAAAAACTAACTGAAGGATAATCAAAGACTAACTGACAAAAAATATTACATGCCTACTTGATAATCATGCTGGAATAGTACAGGACAAACCTTGAGTTTCCTTTCATTCTTTGATACTTGATCAAGGCTGTTCTTGCTGGCTCTTAAGGCAACTTTTTTCGCTAAGGATAATTTCCATTTCCTCTCTGATTCAAAATCCTGAAAGCGACCATCACTTAGACAAAAAGCTTCACAATCTACAATATAATCTTATAATACCTATTTAGGGCATTTACATGCATACCACCAAATTCTTATATATTTACATATTTAACCCTGAAACTGTTTTTTTATGTTTACGCCACTCAAATCTTTCATATCACATCAAAAGTACCACAATTTAAACTTTTAAAAAGTGAAATACACATTTTCATTCTCATGTATAAGAAAGATGGCATTTATGTAAAAAATGAAGTTTAAGGGATAATGTAAACACATAAGAATTGAGTGGTATGTAATTAAATCTTCCTAATTATTTTCATAAAAAGTTTTATAATCTGAGCAGTGCTAGTTAGCCAATAGCTTCAGCCATAAATGAACGACACCTTTGACAACCAAACCATCTCCTCTAAAACGTGATCCCAGTGAACTTTAGGTCGAGGAGGCTCCCTAGGGGCCTCAAAAGCCTGAAAAGGTTGAAAGAAACGTCTTACTAGAAAATAAGTTATGGGCATCAATCACATAATGTAATGCATTAAGCTCACTTTTAAGCTTAAATGGTATTATCTTATCATATATATGTCAGGATGTCAGGATGTCAGGATGTCATGTATATATATATTTTTTTTAAATGGAAAAATAGCTCTGGTGGCTACCCATAAGCAGAAAAACTGAAAAAAAAAAGATAATGAATTGGTTCATAATGTTAAAAACTAGTAAATTTCTTTTAAGTTGATGAAAGAAATGTTGGGGAAAATCCTCTCCAAAACAAACAAAGAAAATTAAATCCAACCATGTCACAGTTACTTCTACTCAAGGGATGAGAATGGAGCCACCCGAAGCATCAAAAAAAAAAAAATAAATAAAAGAATATGCTTGTCTGCTAGTGAAAGAAAAATAAGTTAGTAGACAAAAAAAGAAGCTTAATTTTAATTCAACTTCAAAGATGATCTCACCCAAGTAAATGTTAAGCCAGCCACCACTAATTTTGATCGTAAAGAGGCAATAAATCAATCTCCTCTCACTGAATCATCATCATTAGCATATACTATCTATTTGGATAAGCCTACCACTAACAGCTCCAGAGTCGAAGAGAAAATAAATCAAAGTCCAATTCATAAATTATAGCATTCTACAGTTTTTTTTTTCTCTCAGCAAGAAACAAAGACCTCCCAAATTCATCTGCTCTTTGTTCTAGGTAGTGTGTAGCTAATGCTACATGTGGCTAAACTATAATGATTAGTTGCCCACTGTCAAATGAATTCATGTTTGCCACTAGCTGCTAATTAACTTGAATTAAATACAAAGTTTAAATTCTGTGATAGGATTCCAAAATTGCTAGTTAGGTTTGTATATGAGGTTTATCATCCTCAACATCATTAGCCTTATCCAAGCAATTAGGAGATACATTTAAGAATCCTAATTCTCCATACATCCCTATGAAGTATTGCATGAGGTTTTAAACCTCTTTTTTGAAAATCATCATTCACAACCTCTCTTGAAGTTATTTTCAGCTTACCCTTCTCTTTCTAACCCACAAAAACAACAACAACAAGCTTTTATCCCACTAAGTGAGGTGGCCTACATGAATCCTTTTTTTCCCATTTCGTTCTATTGAATGTCATATTTTCATTTAATTCTAATAGAACAAGATCATTTTTTATATAATATGCCTAAGTCTTTTTAGGTCTATCTCTCACTTTCTTAACATAAATCAATGCTAAGACATCAACTCTTCCAACAGGATCATCAGATGGTTGATGATTAATAAGACCAAACCATCTAAGACGACTCTCTCTAATATTGTTTGCTACCGAAGCTACACCAACCAAATCAGGGATATATTCATTTCACATTTTGTCTCTAAGTGGCAAGCCACTCATCCACCTAAGCATTCTCATCTCAACAACACTTAACTTTGTTAATGCTTCTCTTTTAAAGGCCAACATTCTGCGCCATAGAGCATTACAAGTCTCACCGCCATTTTATAAAATTTTCCTTTCACTTTAAGCGGTACTTTTCTATCATACAACAGGCCAAAAGAATTCCTCCACTTCAACCAACCAACCTGAATTCAACTAATAAAATCCCCATCTATATCACCATCCCCCTAAACAATAAACCCAAGGTATCTAAACGTTCACACCTTTTAATGATTTGATCGCTCATAGTTACAACTCTGCCATTAGAGCTACTAGTACTAAAATTACATTCCATGTATTGAGTTTTAGTTCTACTCAAACGAAGGCCTTTACTAAAATTAGATTCCAATGTAGACCTCCATAATTCAAGTTTTTTTCTGAACTCTTTCTCTAGTCTTATCCACAAAAAGTATATCATTAGCGAAAAAGCATACACCAAGGTACATCCTCTCGTAAATGTCAAGTAAGCGCATCCATTACTAAAGCAAAAAGATATGGGCTTAAAGCCAATCCCTCGTGTAATCCAACTGAAATAAAAATACTTGGTCAATCCTCCTTCGATTCGAACACAAGTGACAACTCAAGTATACATACCTTTAATGACATGAACATAAGCCATAACAACACTTTTTTTCTCTATAACCCTCCATCAAACCATTCAATAAACGTATAACTTTCTAACCCATTAAAATTGATTTCATTCATCATTCTATGCATTTTCTAAAGTTTGTTATGCATGCCCTTATCACTTAAGTTTACTTTTAACCAACTTATATTAATCGATGTTGCTCCCACCACCAACTAATATAATCATTTAATAACCTATCATTCTAAGATTTTGCACATGCACATCTTACATTTATGATTTTTGTCATGTATAAATTGCCTATCAATGATTTCTTCCTTGCTAAATACTCAAATCAATATAATATAACCATAAAGTCAACATGATATTATCTTATCTAATGCAGCTAATAATTTTAATATCCAGCTTCAACTCTACAAGGCATGCTACCATTAATGTACCCGTTCATTTACATGATCGATCCACAATACTTTGCCTGCAAACCTAAGCACCAATTTTTAAAACTATATTTTATCAAACTTAAACGCTTAAGAACTACCTATATTTATATTATCCATATGTAATCAACTTAATACAAATTACCTTCCTTAAATATTCGCCTAAACTTTTATTTTTCAACTCTCTATTTACAACTACCACTACATGATTCACATTTTTAACCATATAATGGCTTATAAACGTCCCCATTGTCCTTCTGTTATCCTTATTTTTATTTAATTTTCAAACATTGATTCTTCTTGTAATCATCATGCCCATTAATTCTCTTATCTTCCCATTCAAAGTTGCCAAATTTCATCCGAAAAATCAAATTTTAATTTTAAACAAAATCAAGACTTACCAACTTTTCAACTATACTGTCGTGCACTACTTATGAATAAGGTCTTACCCAACATTTGCCTCTTTTCACTACAACTATATTAGTTATTAAGTTGTGACGCATTACTTAAGAATGGGGACCTAGCAAACACTTTTTACTTCTCACCACATCAGATTACGGCGCTCAATAGAAATTTCAAATACAAATAATAACAACGGTAATACATTCACAGCCTAAACACCAAATTCATTACATCAAGTAATTCTAAATCTACACAAAAAATTTGTTATAAGTTGTATGGATAGCTTTTCTCTCTTTATAAGAAAATATATAAAAATTACGCAAGTAATTAAAAATCCACACAAGAATTTTCCAACCAGGACAATAACTTATTGAGAATCGCAAGCTACTCGTTAAACTAGAATTGAAGTATTCCAACTAATGTAAATAGAGCAAGGTCAAGGTTCCTGATTTCTGTAAAATGCAAAGGCATAACAAGATGATAAGCTACAAAAATCGTAGATAAATCCATAAGCATGATGGCATATTGTTTGCAGTTTTTTCACTGTATGAAATTTCAATTAAAAGGTAGCAGGAAATGGAAGCAAAAAAAGAAAATCTTGACACAGGCACTGAAACTTTCATAGAAAATGTCATTTACATAACTATGACCAAGTCTGGAGCAATGGTGAGGTTTCCACCATTGCTATGGGTATCGTGAAAACATCCGCAAAAATTGTGGCAAAAGTCTCACGCAATGAGTATCGTTTATGTCAGTTACAAAGTTCAAAGATCAAAACAATTATACTCCAAGAAAACTGTTCTTCCAACTTAATTTCAAGCAAAAACAAAAAAACAAAAAACATTCAAACGTCTTATTTTGCGAAAGAAAAAAATTATTAGTTTATCCAAAAAAAAAAAAAATTAATGACCTTTTGACGTTTGGTTCTACTTTCATGGTCCAATTTAGATCTAGGACCCTTCGAGGCCATGGCTTCTTTCTTGAAAGTACCTGCATGATCACATAATATGTCTATACAAGAATAGCTAGCAGCAATATAAAATTATACGCTCAAACAACTATTTCTAAGAACAATAAGACACTTCTCATAGATCCATCAATTGTTACAACATTTGCAACTTAAAACATCATTTACAAGAAACCTAAAATATTCCTAATTTATTTACAATAAACAATCTTAGTACTTCCACATATACTAATATGGGATGAGCTCAAATGTCTAAAATATCGTTCAAGACAGATCATAACTCAATAAAATGCAAGGGTGACCTGGCAATGGTTTTCAAGAAAATGGTGCCCCCGGATATTCATGGGCGACACAGAGTCGGTGAAAAGTAACATATAAATAAAGAAATGCTTACTAGTCAGTGAAAATGGTCGAGCGATTTAAACTTGTTGGTTCCATAATATAATCAACTCTGATGATTACAAAATTTTCAGTCTAATTGGGTTTAAATGACCAACATAAGGGTAAACGCAGTTACAAGAAAGAAAAATAGGGAAAAAAAGACATAACAAAATGGTTACCTTGAAATGTTTAATAAATGCCTTTAGCATTGCATGTCAATTCGAATACCAGAGTGTATCACTACAAGGAAAAAAATCAATAATAAAAATAAAATAAATTCATGTAAATAAAAATAAACAATAACAAAAAAAATGCAATGAAAAATCATGCCAGCTCAATGAATGAAAAGATTGGTATTTTAAATCTTAACACATTAACATAAATTTGTACAAGTTAAGAGTTGTTTGGTTGCAAGTATTACCCAAATTTTAGAAATGCAGTATAAAGTAAATAAGGTGGATTTTAATTGGTCTAAAATAAATGCAAGGGAAACATTCATTTTGGTTCAATGATTATAAAATAAATCCAATATTTTGTTTAATTTAGACGATAATTTAAAAGTGTATTAACCCAAATATCCTTTTATTACACAATACTAATATAAATTAACTTAACTATTGAATGACTTTTCCTTATTAGTTCATCCATTGATATAAACGGTTGGAAAGATAACCCATTCGGTCACTCCTCACTCACTTCCACGATCAAAGATCACATGCACAATCAGAGATTACCTACCCGTTTGGGGTGGCGATTTCCCTGCAGCGCGGTTTTGTACCACAATTTGCGGTGTTTGTTTACAACAGTGCATCCGCGGTCCGATTAAATTTATGCAAAACGTGGGCAGTGGGTTGGACCATGAGGCCCGCGTTCCTCGCTATTACTTTTCCTTCACTTCCTACGTTCCTTCCTTCGCTGCCCTCTGTCCTTCCCCCGACATGACTCTTGTCCTAAAAATCTCCTTTCTCAAGCCCCTTGATTCTGTGGCTCTGCTGGCTAGCCCTTGTTTCTGGTTGCCATTCGGTGGTTTTGGGTGGCTGTTGCGGTGAGCTTCCACTATTCTCCCCCTTTCCTCTCTTTCCTTCGGTTCAGTTTGGTGATTCTGCACAGTCTGCGATCTGCACTGTGGTTCCTCTTCTTTGGTTTTGGTTGGTTGTTCTAGTGAGCTTTCTATTCTCCCCCTCCCTCTACCTCCCTCTCCCTCCCTCTCCTTCCCTCTCCTATATTCTCCCTCTCCTCTCCTTAAAAATCTTCTCTCTTTTGCCAACATTGAATCAAAACCATCATCAAGATGCACGGTGGTTCCTCTCTGTGTTATCTACTAGTTGGTTCTCGATTTTGCAGTTGGGTGCAATAGTTCAGTGGTGGTGGTTTTTTATTTTGCAATTTGGTGGTTTCAACCCTCTGCTTTTTTGTTTCAGTGGATGTTGGCTTTTCGGTTTGGTTTTTGGTGTGATATGTTTGGTAAATATTTTTGCTTCTTTATGTTGCATCTTGATGACGGTTTTGGTTATGTGCAATGGTTGGTTTTGCAGTGGTGTTTTCCTATGCGAATTGGAATATCGACGGTGGTGGTTGGAAATGCAAGTGAAAAGGCAATAGAAATGGTTGCCTTATCTGCCAGGTGGATTTTTATTTTGCAATTGCTTATGTGCAATGACTCATTTGATAGTTTTCTCTTTGCTCTAAGCATTGGTTTGTTTTTCAGTGGATGTTGGCTTTTCGGTTTGGTGGTTTTCGGTTTGATATGCTCGGTAGGTCATTTTGCTTCTTTATGTTGCATCTTATTAATGGTTTTCATTATGTGCAAGGGTTCGTGTGGTGGTGATGTTTGCATATGAGAATTGGAGCACTTGGTGGTGGTGTTTACATATGAGAATTGGAACATACATGGTGGTGGTTGGAAATGCAAGTGTAAAGGCAATAGACATATTTGCATATGCAAAATGATGGTGGTGGTGTTTGCATATGCAAATTGCAAACATAGATGGCGGCGGTTGAAAATACAAGTGATGTTGTTGCCCGAATTATTTGATATTGTTGCATGAAATTCGATTAATGTTGTTGCCCGAATTTTGGTTGAGGTGTTTGTCGTACTGTTGGTGTGTGGGTGTGTTGTTGTGCAGGTGCAATGGTGTGTTGTGGTGGTGGTAGTGGTGGTATTGTGGATGTTTTGATGTGTTGATGTGTGATGAGGTGGTGGCGGTATTGTGGATGCTTTGGTGGTGGAGGTGGTCGCAGTGGTGTGGTGTGGTGATGTATAAGTGGTGTAGTGGTGTGGTGTGGAGGTGTTATGCAGATTATTGGAGGGGCAGTGGTGATGCTATTGCGGCATTCTTATGTTTCTTTGAGTTGTGTTAAATATTTTTTATGACAAATATTTATGTTGATTAATTATTTTCATGTTAATATATACAATTATTAAGACAAAAGAGGTCGGTTCATCTGCAATGTAAGATAAGGATACAAAAATAATATTTTGTAGCATTTGCCTCAAGGTCCAATTGAGAAATAGACTGACAACATATTTCAACAAGAAGAGTTGATAAAATATCATTAAAAATTTCAAGAACAATACATACAGAGAGTATGATATGATGCAGTTAAAAAACAAATGGAATCAACATAAAAAGAATTGAAAAATCTGAAAAGAATTAAAGCAGGTATTCACGGACCTGGGTTGGGATCTGATAAAGTAAACAGTCGATACTTCGAAGGAGTAGAGGCAAAGAGATTAGGGGTGGGCACTTTTAAATCATCCACTGCTTCTGTCAATTTTTCATTTTTTTGTTTCAAATGCATCAATATGTGTTATTACTTCGTCAATGGCGCCAACTGCAAAAAAAATTAAATACAGTGACATCGATCCTGAGCAGAAAGAGAAGTTAGACTGTATGTTTGGTGGTGTCGTGACAATGAATAATAATGCGTGCACACCTAGTGAGACAGGGTTTGATTCTAATGAAGGCCTCCATCAAGTTGAATCCACTAGTCGGTCAAAGCGTCTCTGGGTTGAGAAAAAGAAAAGGGAGTTGCTTTCATTATAAGCCAGATTTCACAGTTGATGACTTTATACATCGATGACTCCAACCCATCATAAGCAACTTCTGTCCAACAGCCCATGCATATTCTAGAGGCAACTCAAAAAATTTAGGAGAATATGTCGTTGTATTTGTTCTTTATGAAATTGCTTGAAAACCCAACCTAAAAAGAGTTTTTTATTACGATGACCCCTGACCGTACGTTATTTTCATGCGAACAACTACACTTGAAGGACAACGGATTTTCTTTATATTCTTGTGGGACATTTTACATTTCTTGCTGCACTCGACATTTTTATTTGCTTTTGGTATTTTACTTTTTTTCATTGGGACGATGCTAAATTTGATTAGCAATTTTATTTTTCATTGTTATGTTTTCTATTTACTTCTCTAATTTTATTTTGACGTTGGTTTTGTTCATAACATTATCTAATTGTAGCTAATTCATTAATGCTTATATGTTAGCTACTTTCACACTGAATTATATTGATGCAAACATAGGAAGACGCAGGAGAGTTGCAGTTGTAGTGTGTTTGATATACGAGTATTATAACTCTCACATAGAGCGCTCCTTTCGCATGACATCCTCGTAAGCTGGTGACAAATGGGTTGATGAGTTGCTTGTGAGCCACCCAACGATGTTTAGCAATATGTTCCGCATGACATAGGTGGTATTCACCGATCTGCTGAAGGAACTACACAGAAATCATGGACTTCATAACTCTATCAAGACGGTTTCACAAGAAGTATTAACAATAACACTCTACATATCATCATAAAATGGATCGATGCGAGTAGCTATGGAGCGACTCCAGCACTCCAAAATAATTCGTAGATATTTCTCAGTACGGTTGAATGCAGCTGTCAGTTTTTCATTACAGGTTAAAAAACCAACAGATTTTACATTTAAACGAATCCCCACAAAGATTTCGCATGATGCACGGTATATATCATATTTTCAAATGAATATAGTATTAAGTAAACCCTTGTTTATCTTTTTAGAATCGTATTGAAGCAATCAATGGAGCACACGTGGATGCACGTGTTCCAAATAATCAAAAGATCGCATTAATCGATATTTGTGGGTCATCGACGCAGAATGTCATGGTTGTATGTGACTTCAACATGTAGTTCACTTTTATCATGACTGGTTGGGTGGGCAGTGCATATGCCAGTCGAATTTCAAATTTGCAATGCGGATTAGGAAATACAATTTCTCATATCCACCCACAGGTTCGCTTGAGACTGAACTAGTCACCAATTTTTTCTTACATCGACATTAATCATTTTATTCACTTCAGATAAATATTACTTGGTTGATATTGAGTATCCGTTGCAACGAAGATATCTGAAACCCTATACTGATACGAGATATCACATAACTGACTTTCACAGATCCGACAGTGTCATGCGGGACAGGTGAGAAATATTCAATAAAAGACACTTTCATTTAAGCGGTGTAATTGAGAGGACATTTGATGTTTGGAAGAAGAAATGTATTGTACTTCCCGATATGCCAACTTATTTGTTTCCCAAACAGGTGCAGATTGTGATTATCACGATGACTCTTCACAATTATATTTGGCGGCAGCTTCCTGCAACGACATTGATTTCTACAGGGCAGATGATAATCATTCACATGTCCCTGTAAGAGCGTATGAATATCGTATTGGACAGTCTTTGTCACAGGCCAAAAATGATGAGCCTGAGACATGCACTCAATATGAGGAAGGTGCAAGCGGATGAGAAACTTGAGAGAAAAAATTACGGATGCTAGAGTTGGAGGGTGATTGTAGGAAATGTTAGTTTTTATTTATTTATTGTAATGGTTGTTAAAAACATTAATTTGTATTTCATACATATCATGTGTATTTCTGTTTCTAATGCATTTGATATTTATTGTATTCGTTTTTTATGTAAGTAATACGTACTTTTCTTTTTGCATGTATTTTTTTCCGACTTGGATGACTAATGAGACAATCGTAGGTAATATATGTATCCTAAATATCACATCTTTTTTTTTTTTTGGAGGTCTATGATGAGACGTTTAATCGTATGAGTTCTTCTAGATGGTTTGTATGTCGCTATTGGTTAGTGTCACATGTGAAATCATAATGAAGGCAATCAAACTCGTCTCTTTTTTCAGTGTTATGGTTTTTTAGTTTCTTCTGAATGACCTTTTTTTGGGTGATATGCATATCTGACGTACACGAGCTTGGTAATACGTGAGTTAAAGACAACCAAGAACTTTTTTTTTATAAAGTTTACTCTCTTCTTATAGTTACAGATTCGTTGGCTTATATATTGAGTTTTCTGAAACCTCACAGCTGCATACAACTTTAATTAGTTACTTCTGTTATTAATTTGTACCAGTGTTATATCTAAGAGTATGTGTTTTTAAGCCTTAAAAAAAGAGTTCAGAGATTTTCAGTACCTCAAGAGAATTGCACTGCTACTATGGACTACAAAGTTTACTGCTTACTTAGCGGCAGCTACATAGCTACGGAAAATAGCTTTACAGGTGCTTAAAGAGAATCACAAAAAAATTTTGTCTATTTCAAGTGGGCAGATGAGCAAGAAGATTCCACCGCCGAGTGATCGAGCGTAGTTTCCCTGGAGGACGGCTTATCTCCATCTACATTTTAAAAATAATTTTATCATATTAATAATTTTTATTTTAATAGGCTTTTTCTTAATTTTGGTAATCATGCATCCACTACTTCGTGATGTGTCTATCTTTATTGTGTAATGTTATGTATTTGACATTTTCTTTTAAATATAAAATGTACTGACATGAACAGTTCTATTGCAAACAACATTATAATACAGGAGTAAAATGATTACTTACCCAGAAACAACTGCAGCACAGTTGTTTTCACACTGCAAAAAAAAAAAAAAAACAAACGGTCAGCTTATCTGCAACAGCTTCTGCTGCAGCTGTTTCCTACCACAGTTGTTGTGCAACAGCTTATTAATAAACTGCAGCTGTACCAAACAAACTCTACATTATAGAAGCATAATTATAAAAAAAAAAAGAGGAAGAAAATCTGAAGTAATGATAAGGTAAAAGCAAAGAAACTGCTCAAAACACATAGACAAGGAATGCATGAGTCTCATCTCACCTTTGTCCCATCCTTAGACTAAAACTGAAATTCATCCCCCCTAACCTTGTAAATGCCACTCTTTACTAATGCAGGCATCCCTCGTGGGACAAAATCGGGTATCTGTACATCTGGACTGTTCAGTATAGACTTTTAAGGGGTCGATCATCCCTCTAAAGTTGAGATTTGACGCCTGATTGGTGTGGGGCCTGCTCCTAGTTTTCCTAGGACTATTTATTTGTTTTTCTTTTTGTCTAGGATTAGTTTACGTCGTGTTGTTTAGGACAGTCGTCGGCACCTCCCTTTTCCCTTATAGAGTTGTATCATAAGGCTCCAAGTGGTGCTTTGGTACTATCTTGGTCTCTAGGTAATGTTTATCCTTCTTATACCATTTCCCATCCCTTCCCGCAACGACTCCCTCCACCCTCATCGCTGCAACTTTGCTGCAGCCCCCTCAGAAAATAGCAACCTGTTGTATTTGCCTTCCACCTGTGTTGTCGCCCCTCTGAAAATAACAAACTGCTTTTGTTTTCTTCCTCCCCACTTGTTGTCACCCCGTGATATAGCCACCAGTTATTTGCTTCCCAACCTTGTTGTCATCACCCAGATTTGCCCTTACTTAATTGTTCCTACTTTCTCTTTCCACCACCCCACCATCAACCAACACCACCTCCACCCTATATCCACCTAAGTCTAGTGTTGTGTGTCATTTTTTTTGTTGCAATTCTCATATTTTCATCGTGTTTTGTAGTAATTTCATACCTGGATTCAACAATAATATATGTTTATCATTGATGTTTGTTTAAACCTCGAAATCATTTGGTATCAGAGCTAGTCCAACCCTAATTTCATACTATGGTTAAAGAGATGCAGTGAAAATTTTGTCGCCTTCAATAGCGGCTTACTAAAAATGAGGAAAGGACCCATTGAGAAATCATTGTCAACCGTTATAGTGAAATTTGAAGAGGAGAGGAAGGAAAATCTAAACCTTTTCCATAGGGATGTTTCAAGTAAAGAAGAAGATATGTCACGAAACTCTGGGATTTAGTATCAGAAGAGACCGAAGTATGAAGTGACATTTGGAGGACATAAAGACATGGGAGGGAAGGTCGTCTTACTGGATTTTGACGAAAGAATAAATTTGAATCACTTCATTGAGTGATTGAGGACTGTTAAAATGATTTTTTAGTTTAAGGAGGTGTCAGCTAATAGGAAAGTAGTAAAATTTACTATCATAAAGCTGAAGAACAGTGTCTCTTTATAATGGGAGAATCCGAAGAGAGTGACAGAGAGAAGGCAGGAATAAGATAACTACATGAGAGAAGATAAAGTAAATGCAGAAGTATCTACCCCCACACTACCATCAAGCCATATTCTTAAAGCTCTGCTACCTACAGAAGAAAACCTTGTCAATGAAGGAGTTCACAATAGAGTTTGAGTAGCTTATGTTGAAATATGAGCCAACAAAATCATAGAAGCATACTATAGCCAGAAATTTGGGAGGTCCGAAACCAACCATCAATAAATAATATTGTCCAACTACAGTCGTACTGATCGTTGGGTGATGTTCAAACTTTGACACTAAAGATGGAGAAATAGCATAAACAGATAATCATAGTAGAAGCCAGTAGTACACCTGAGAAAAATGTGAAAACTATCAATAAACATGATAGAGTTTATCAGAGTGAGAAAAAGCCCGAGAGAGGTGTTTCAGATGTCCGCAAAGAAGTGTTTCAGATGTCATGGGTTTAGACACATCGTTTCCATTTGCCCTATCACGAAATTATTTTTTTCATTAAACGAGGAGCAATAGAAGAAGTGAGTTGTTGTACTGAAGACAGAAAATAATGAGGATGTGCAAGAGTACCAGCTTCCAAAAGATGAATAAGAGATTCTTGTGGTTCGATGGGCCCTTCAAACTGAGACTACAAGAGAGCAACAGTGGCTTTGCCACAACATCTTTCACACCAGTTGCATTGTAAATGGATAAGTGTGCAACTTTATCATTGATGGAAGTAGTAGTATGAATGTAGCGTCTACACAGATGGTGGATAAGTTGAGTCTCATTACCCAAAGATATTCCAAACTATATTTCCTGATTTCGTAGAAAAAAGAGAATAAGATTAGCTTAACAGGAGATGTCTTGTGAAGTTTTTATTGAGGACCAGCTACAGGATCAAGTGTGGTGTAATGTTGTGCCCATGGATGTTTGTCGCATTCTATTGAGATGATCGAACAGTGTGATCGCAGGACTTAGCATGATGGGTTCAAGAACATTTACTCGTTCACAAACGATGGAAAGTGTATAATTTTCCAATTTTTTGTGGAGTTCCAGGTTATAAGTGCTCTTTCCAACGAAGAGTCGCCGATTGGATCAATTTTGGTGATATCAGAGGGTAGTCAAAAGAGCCGATATCAGACAAAGAATAGCCATCATGAAGAGAGTTTCGGGATACCCTAACCAAAAACTTACCGCCAGGGCCGCCACCGTTAGGGGAAGTTCCGTTTGTCTTAACTTCAGAGAGGGATGAGCCAACATGGGGCTATTTTTGGAGGCCTCTGCCAAGTACATTTTCCACGAAGTTTCAACAAGGTACCCACAGATGGTTGGACAGATAAAGATGGCTACACACAATTTGAGAATTCTTCTTAGGTGTTTCGTGGGACATTGCATCCGACAGTGAGATTCAAGTGTCTCTAGAGGCGCAATCAAAGACCCTCCAATCTCGAGAGATTACGACATTTTCACTACCTTCAACGGGACTGACCTTACTCTACACAATGAGACAGAAACTTCAACATATGAGATCAAAGCTCACTAAACCCCGCGAGACCGATGTGGGCGTCTACGCAAGAGACACGGGACGCGGGACACGGAAACAAGTTTTTGCTCACTTGGACTGTTCAATCTAGACTTTTAAGGGGCCAATTAGAAAGCCAAGGCTCAGATTTGCCGCCCAATTGGAGTGGTATCAACTCCTAGTTATCCTATGACTATTTATTTATTTTCGTTGGCGTCTAAAGTTAGTTTTGTTGTGTTTGTTTCAGGACAGCTGTCTGCGTTTCCCATTTTCCTTCTAAGGTTATATCATAGGGTTACAAGTGGTACTTCGATTGTATCTTGATCACCAAGTGGTGTTTATCCTTTATATAACCATTCTCATCACTTCTGGTATCGACTCCCTTCACCCTTGTTCCTACACCTTTGTTGTCGCCCCTCGGAAAACAACAACATTTATTTCCACTTATGTTGTCTCCCCCTTTGAAAACAGCAACCTGGTCATGTTCTTTTCTCCTCCACTCGTTGTCGCCCCTTGAAATAGCCATTTGATGTTTGCTACCCCTCTTCCTTGTTATCATCACCCGGATTCACACTTGCCTAGTTGTTTTGTTAAGTCGGTGCCTAAAAGCAATTTTGTCTTTTATTAGCTCAGGACAATTTAGCCTTTAATTATTTATTATTGTTTAGTATGAATAAGGTTTAATAAATTAGGATTAAACATGCATGAGATTGTCTTGAGTCTTAGGGATAGGAATTGGGAGAAATTGTCTACCTCTCGAATTGTAGGAATTGGAAGAGAACGCCTACCTCTCGAATTGTAGGTGCTTATCGTATGTATTCGTGTTAAGTTGTTTGATGTTATTGCAATAAAATTTCCGTTTGCCAAAATTTTTGTGAGAAAATCTAGCTTGCATCCTATCAAATGGTATCAAAGCATTAGTATGGGAAAAAAATACGAGATCGCAGCGTTCCAAAAGAATTTTTACGGTTCAAGCTACCTGTGAAACACGCTAAAGCAACTAGTGGATCGTAGGAACTGGGAAGAGGGATCAAGCGTGCTATTAGGGTTGTACAGAGATCTGAAACTTTCGCGGCATACAGGGACCCGAAACTCCAATATTTCTCCTTCCACTTTGTACTCACGATAAAATCGATTAGGCTTGCTGATAAGGCCAATTAGGGATCACAACGGACAAGAGACTTATTGTGTGACCTAATATCGCGATGCAATCATGGTTGGAGCTAGCAGGGAAGCAACACGGGATTGTGGTCTCCTTTGTGACTAAAACCTGGCGACACAATCATGATAAGAGCTAGTTGGTAAGCTGGTGCCTAGGAAGTTATAGCAGAAAAGGGGCCTACGACCTTGCGGTATAAATGCAATTCGAATGACCGGACATCAGCCGGTAGTTCCTCCTTGATTGAAACCCGTTCTAAAAGGAATGACAGCCAAAAACGTAGATGATCTAAAGATGAAATTGAAGAATGAGATTAACCAAATTAAATATGAAATAGACAACAGGTTTTCCTCCATCAAAAATTGATTCAAGAGCTTGAAAGAGATCATGAGAAAGCTTATTGAGATGCAATCCAAGGCTCTGTCATCAGTTCAATTTACAAACCCTAATCAAGGGTTAAGCAGAGAATCCTTAAATAAATCGAAAGAGAACGATATCGGACGAGAGGAACACAAGAAGAAAAACATCCACCATTAAGAACCCCCTCATATGGTTCTGATGGAAGGTGGAGCAAAGATTTTAGATGGAGGGGGTTAGGTCGAAGCATGAAGAAAAGGTTATGCAATGGGCATGGAGGAGTACAAAGAAGGAAGGAGATAAATCAGGATGGGGTATGACTATGATCGAAGGATGGAGTTTATCTTAGATGCATGAGGGAGAACACTGAAGGGAGAAGAGTTTGAGGTGGAAATACTAGTGTTAGGAATTAAAGATGCTGATATTTGATAGAGGAATACGTAAATGAGTGGGTGAATCGGGCGGAGTGATATTTCACGGAGAATGAACTAAATGGAGGAGGAGAACCTCATGGGGGCGGTGATTTATGTTTAAAGGGAAAAGCTCTAGCATTGTTTCACTGAAGGGAGGTAGATATATGATCCGCTTATAGAGGAATTTTAAGGATTGCTTGAACGTTTTTGAACCTTTCAGGATTGAGACCTACACGAGTAACTCCTTGTCTTGACTCAAGTGGGGATTGTTATAGAATATAGGAAGTGATTCAAGCTAATGTCTGAATAGCTGAGGGAGATTTATAAAGCAGTACGGAGGAGAATTTTATGAAGAGTCTAAAGCTCGACAGGCATGCACCATTTCGTCCACGGAGACTACGATGCTTGGGAGAAAACATGGAACTAGCAAAGATAGTTTAAGATAAAAATACAATGGAGCTAGCTAATAGAAGCAGCACAGATGGAGCGTCATATTGAAATGCTACAACCACGATGATACTAAAAACTCAAACAAAGGAAGTCTAGAGGGAGACTACCTGAGACATAGATAATGGACCACGACTAAGAACGACAGTCAAAGGTTTTACAGAGACAGATTCAAGAGAAACGAGCAAGGGAGTTATGTTTTCGATGTGACGAAAAATTTTCACCAGGACACTGCCACGATGATCGGACATTACAGGTTCTCACATGTGAGGATGAGACATGGGAGCTTGATCCAGCAGCAGTTTTACTTTATCCACCTTGAGGACAAGATGTTTCTTTAGGAAGAGAATATTACTACGTCGGTACCTATAGGCAGTTTTGTATTTACTATCCTAAAAAAATTAGTTGTTCTTATTTATTATTGCTTGGTAAAAATAGGACTTAAAAGTTTAGGATTAGGCATGCATGAGATTATGTCTTAAGTCTTAGGCTTAAAGTTTGGGATAGATTTCTTAACTCACGAATAGTAGTATTTGGGAGAGATAATCTGCCTCTCAAATTGTAAGTGCTTATATTTTATGTATTCATGTTGAATTATTTGGATTATTGAAAAAAAATAATTGCTTGGCCCTAATTTCTATGTCGAACTCTGTCGATTGCTACCATGTTCCTGCTTGTCAACCGCCTCTTTCCACCACCCCAACACTTTCCAACCCCCTAGCCGACACCACCTCTACCCTAGATCCACCCAAGTCTAGTGTAGTGTGTTATTTTCTTTGTTGCAATTTCATAATTCCATCGTGATTTGTTATAATTTCATATTTGGATTCAACAACAATATTTGTTTGTCATTAATGTTTGGTTAAACTCTAGTATCAAAATTGCACTAAACAGTAAACTCCACAATAATAAGACCTTAACAAAAAAATCTCGTTGATCGCTATGAGTTAGAGATAAAATTGAAAAGATTATACAAGAATTCATAGAGAAATGAAGAGAAACGTCTCTTTTTTATTACAATCATCGGTGAAAGGTCACCAGATGAGGATGCAAGCAGCGACGAGCGTGTGATGGCAATGCATCTATAGAAGAAAATGAAAGGGAGAGAAGGGCTTGAGCACCATGTTCCATAATGTATTATTAGAGATTTCTAGAAGATGCCATCTTGATGTATTTTAAACACAAATTTTATTTTATGTTGACATAAATTCATAGTAAAAGGTGAAAAGAAAAAAAAAGAAACTACTGTGGATTTGTTATACTTTACATGCCTAACTAATATTACCAAACAACCCTTCAATTTATTATGGCGAGTCGCCTGTAAGAACATAGATAACTTTGAAACAAATGTTTAAATTTAAAACATAAACAAAACTTGAATTCAAACAAATGCACGATTATGTTAAGCATACTAAACGATGTTGAAAAAGATGAAATCAATATTTGGGTAGAAAAACAACCAATTTGTAGGACACTTACTATTGTCTCCCAATTGAATACCTGCCTTCAGAAGATTCTCACATTTAAGACAAAAAAACAACTTCCTCAATACAATAAAAATACAAATTCAAACAATAGTTTTAAATTCCATGGCAACGTTTTATAAACCACATCTATCGTTATTTCTGAGGAACAATTATCAGGCTTAGCCAATAAAAAAATCCAACATAGCATTTTGACCTAGTTTAGAAAATTTACACAAGTAGTTTTCTTTTTTGTCGGATTATTTTTATATTTTGTTTATGTATGGTATTTTTATAAAATTAGCAATTGTTGTTGTGGAGGGTTTGGGCTCTATATAAAGATTAGCCTGCTTAAAGTTTTTATTTTTTTTTTTAATTTCGTTTTAGGTTTTCTAGGTTTGGAGAATTCTCCAATATTTTGCAAAGGTGAAAAGGGAAGTTGGCCATTATGAAATATAAGATTCCATCAAAATTGACTACGAAACTTCAGAAGCCATCTCTTGAGACAATCCTAGGCAAACCACAACAATTCCAAAAGTTCATATCCCACGAAACTAGTGTTGGTCACCATCAATCAACCAATTCGTAAGGTCAAAGAACATTTCTAGACACAGGAATTGTTTGGGAAGCAGGTGTCGTGATGCAATTATTTCTTGTCAAGTTTTCTTTGTAATATTTATTTTGTTGTAGCCAAGAGTTAGCTTCTTGTTGACCTTTTTCCATGTAAAATTTAATTGCAAAGTGTCTTAAACAGTTGATGTTAGGACTGCATAAACAAAGATTTTCAAAATCGAGGTTCTTGTATACTTTAGTAACTTGAAGAAGAATTCATTTGCTCATAAATTCTATTGTAGGACATGAAACCTTGTTTTTCTTCTCCTTGTTTGCATGGGAAATCCTCTAGATTACCCAGTGGCTGATTGCTTTTACAGTATTGTGAAATTAAGCATTTACTGAGTAATTAATATGTTCACATAGTATGATTGGATTATCTTTTCTAATTAAGTTGTCCTAATTTGAATATCTCGAATTAGAATCAGGAATATTGTGTGAATCTTATGATAAACTTCATTTACGCCTTCCAGAAAAAAAGATACATCCATATCAAAAGGGTATTGCATTAATACTTAAAAGTTTTAATCTTCCAACAAGTTAGTATAATCTTAAGCCAAACCTTAAGACATTACAGATAACAATAGGTTGAACATGAAATTTAATTACATTGAAAACTTCTGAATCATGCAAATAAATAAATATCTACCAATAATTGAAACTAGCATGTCAGAAACAAGTCAGAATATATATATATATATATATATATATATATATATATATATATATATATATATATATATATATATA